>JAECUM010026687.1:0-33674 GCA_016617855.1 Megalonaias nervosa | reverse complement strand
AGCAAGGCAGTTGCTCGTACCATTTTTTAAAAGTCTTTTTTGGTATGATTCAGCTGGGGTTCGAACTCGCAATCTCCCGCATCCGAGGAGGACGCTCTAACGACTTAGGCCACCGGAGCGGTCCGAATTTATGATTTATATAGATTGGAACAGGTTTTTCTAATTATGTATGCATGTATGTCTGTAAATATGTAGGCATACATGCATGTAGGTATGTAAGCGTCGGTTTCTTTGCTCTACACGTTTATTTATTTTTTTTTCTTATAGATTTAGGTATGGGATTTTATATAATGACAAGTCATTACAAATCATGAAGTAAAATGTCCTTGCATTGAATGATTGATTCTCATCTTGGAGGTTATGATTTGCTCAAATAACAATGGACCTGCTAAAGAAGACGGATGATATGAATATCCTTGCGAGTCTCCATTTGGACTGTTTCGTTGTTGTTGTTGTTGTGTTTAAAATTCTCCATATTGGAGTTTTCTTCTTTGAATTGGTTTTTATATGCGGACGGTGTGGAGGATAAAGGCAGATTGACATAACGGTAAAAGAAAATGATACGTTGTTCTGCGTGATAAGCAGCGATCATGACAGGAAGTTAAACAATACAGACCATCTACTTACGATGCTGCCCAGTGCCTTGTGTAACAGATTTTATATCTAAATTTATATTCGCATATATCATTCATCTCGTTCCATATCTCAGCTTTCTCAATTCTGAAAGACATATTTTGTTATTTTGACTTCTTTTGTTACACAGCAGTGACAATGGTTACATTGATTCATTCAATTAAACAAGGTACATAATTCGTATTAGTCACAATGTGATATTTGGGAGTATACTCCCTTGCATTGAATACACATATATTATGAGCTTCAGATAACGTAGGTAGTCTGGGTAACATAACCCCAACCCCACAACCCACCCCCAAAGCAAAACCAAAACAAAACAAAACAAAACAAACCCCGACTAGACAATGGAGCTATTTTGCAGCAACAGAACATCAAATAAGAATGATGATATTAAAATAGACAGGTACACAGAATGAGAACAGATGAAATAAAATACTAACAATAACACAGTTACATAAGAAAACTACATTATATACGAAGTCAAAATATACATACATGCACAATGGGAGAATATTAGAAAAAAGTTGGCTTTTGAGATAATTATCAAACAACAAAAATTAATTCATTATCGCTTGCTATTCGGGCTTGAGAAAATCACACATTTCAGTTGGATAAAATCTTTACGTTTTTCGGCAAGGCACAGACCGTTTAATGGTATAACGGTACCAGTTGTACAATCCCAGGTGGGCGGAGGTTAAGGTGTAGGGAATATTGTATTCAGAAATAAACAACAAATCTAGCTGTGTTTGGTACATTATGTAAGAGTTGTACTTTCTGTAAGGTTTAAAAAAGACTTGATCCTCTTGGCAACATATGAGATTATGTAACTTCTTTATCTAGATCACATTTTGTATTTTTAATGATTTTTTTAGAATGTGGTACACATGACTGAATATGTGTCTGTTGTGACTAGAGAACTCTTACCCCTGTATAGTTCCAGCAGAGTTATCTCTCTTAAAATGCAATGGAGTAACTTGTTCTGTCCTTGTCAAATTGACAATCTAACATCAGTGCCGGATTAAACCCTGTGGAGGCCCCTAGGCAGTCGAAATCTCGGGACCCCCGTCGCAAATTATCTCCTAATGCGTCAAGATCAAATCAATTCAATATTATTTTGATCCGTTGTCGTGGGGCCTCTAAAAGGCGTGGGGCCCATAGGCCGGTGACTACCCTGCCTATTTGGTAATTCGGCACTGTCTAACATTGTTTTCTATGACAGTGTGTGACACGCATGCTGAGTTAGGATAGAAAGTATATTTATTTCACAAAACATTAGCACTGAGGTCTATGGAAAAACAATTGGTACCGTGATACCTTTGATATCAACATGCCGATTAGTTAAAATGGTTCACATCAATGGTTATTCGGAACTTGTCGGATTTGGCAGAACCAAGGGCGGATTATTCGCTGCTGACCGACCTAAATTGGTAAGCCTACAGCATGGGCCGGTACCTAGTAAACTCTACGTCTCCCGATTAGTTAGTCGTGAAGCGGAATGCATAGCACAAGGCATACGAAGGTGGGAACCAATTTAATGAACGAAGTGCATCATGGTGAAAAAAGCATACAGATTCAGTACTTTCATTAAGATGGAAGATGCTAGTTCTCTGCAGTGGCATGAGCATCAGAAGTGTGACAAAGTTGTCAACGAAGGGCAGATTATTTTCCATTATGAGGCTCACTAGTGGCACAGTGTCACCTGTTTACATTGTCCAGGAGGTTTGTTTTAAGCGTTCTTCATTTCTCAAGTTAACATTTGAAAATGTATGCTTGAGGCACTCTGCCATAACTCTCCAACCCCCACCCCACATTGGCACCCAGCTGTTCATTCAACAACTGTCAGATTAAGAATGCTGCCATTAAGACAGTATGTTCAAGAAATTATGGAGATTCTTCAAGCCTTTCTCAGTAACACTGCTGGATATTACCCAGTACATCTGATAGGTTACTTCAAATAACTGGAACGGGAATTACAAAGGTCGCCACGCACTTTTAATCGGTGCATGCCAGATCTCCGTTGTGTAAGAGATATCAATTTTAATGAGACTGTTTAACAATTAAGATATCAAGAAATTATTGTTTATTAAGTTGAATTAAAAAGGAGTAAAATAGTTAAAGACAGAAAGTAAAAATCAAAGAAAGATAAAAGTAAAAATAAAAATATAAATGTAGAATATACAAGCAAAAATTAAAGACAAAATGCTATAGTATCAAAGGAACAATATTAGAACTATATGAAAGACACTTAATATCCCAAATGATCTTTGTTATAATACGACCCCCAACCCCCAACACGAAAAAACAAAGAAACAAAAAAACCCTCACACAACCCCCCAACCAAGACCCCCCCGCCCCCCCAATAACCGGAAGGGAAGTCGATAGTTTGCAGCATGCTAGTATTGTCTTATCCGACCTTTAATACGTTAGGAATGATGTCAATCAGTAGATGGAGTAGGAGGAGGATCTGTTGGCCGAGAAGGATGTGTTTCTAACAACTGAAAGACGTAATAAAGAATGTTTTCTGGTTCTTTGCTTACTGTAAAAAAAAAATAATAATTTTACTCAGAACTTGCAACGTTTAACCCCAAGACAGATTGTCCTGCCCGGCAGTCCGGTTTACCAAGTAGTATAAGTATGGGCGTTTTGAAATTTTCTTACCGATATATGTCAAAACCCTCTATACACGATGACTTTACCAAAGAAATACACGCGCATGCATGATTTATGCGCAAGAGAGCCCGTGATGAGCCTGCACCCCACCTCAGCCGAAGCCCACAAGCGAAGTTATTATGCTATGTGCCATAGTTAGGCCAATACACTGTTATTGATTGATTGTGATAATACTGCATGTAATTTATTTCACAGAGATTCATTTTGTGAGACCATAAGACTCCAATAATTATTAATCATGGCTATATTATATAAAAATATTCTGCTGACACTATTTTCTTTGTGTGAGAATATTTTATATAGATTGTGGATATATTTCTATAAACGATATTTCGTAGATTCTGTAAGAATACTGTATAGAATATAACGGCAGAAAACGTCACAGACTGATACTTGTAGAATTTTTTTAAGAATATAAGAATGTATCTAATGAGGGAATATAATTGCCCAAACAATGGCATGTTTCTATCGTCATAGAAAAAATTAATTGCTATTTTGCTTATATGCATCATATAGATGAGTTGAAGAGACTCAAATTGTTGTGTGATTTTTTTAATAAGAGCATCATGATAAATAAATCAAGTTTGGGGGTTGTATTGGAAGAACAATAACATAAACTCGGTTAAGCTTTTATGATAAAAGAAACTGGGAAAACCACTGTATGCTGTTGTGCAAGAAAACTTCAAGTCGCTCACGTTGACTAGGCTACCCAGTAGATAAAGTGAAGTGAGTAGTGAAGAACCCAATGATGGCCTTGAAATAATTAGTGAAGACACTAGCAGCAGCGAAGATCACCAAAATAAATTGATTAGAAAGATGTCTTCGGCCAGAGTACAGTGTTTTGGTTAAATACTGAATTAAATAAAATAAGTTTAAAGTATGAAAATCTATTTGACGGCAATCCTCGGATGATGCGGAGTGGTCAAAAAGTTTGTTTATCACTCATTGCCCCAAGTTTGGAAATTGCTATCATAGAAAAGTATTTTACTGCGAATGGTCGTATAATCAAATACTAACCACTGAGGACATTTCTATAACCATATATTTTTGGTAATAGGAACACACGTTTACAGTTACGTACACAATCAGTAGAGGACACAGATGATCTATAACATAGCAGCGATGGTTACATAGTGGTGCCTGTGCAATCCTGGACAATAAAGCCACTGAGGCAATCAATGATGAAATTGATACAAGTTATGCAGAGATCCTCGAGAAGTTTGATAAATACTCAAAAGGAGGCTCAAAATGGATGCTTTGCAGATGTTTAAGGTTCAGATTAATATTTCACCGTATTAATCTTTTCGCCGATAAAGTTATATTCCAACACCAACGTGTATTCCACCGGAATCAGTAATCAATCTGATAGCTACTGACAACCAGTGTTTTGAATGGGCGCTCTTATGCTGCTGGATCCCGCGAACTATTAGAAAGAACAATCTAGAAAATACAAATAAACCCTAGGCTGACTTAAGTTTGGAAATACCGAATTTCCTGTACAAGTTACCAATATCAGTAAGTTTGAGCGACTGAAACCTGTCGTCGCTGTGAATATGCTTGTTAGGAATAAAGGCTTGCAGCCAATTTGACTATCCACGGCAAAATGCGCGCAGTTTAATATTGATTTGCTATTGTTGAGCAAAATGGACGGCTCACCTTATGTGTGGATAAAAGATTTTCCACGCGGTATACCAACATAGCATCCAAAAAGGTAAACAGATGTTGCATGCTTTTATTTAGCAGGCAACAGTTGCACGCCGACTGTGACTTTTACAGTGGCGGAAACAGTGAGAAACCACGGCGGACAAGAAAGCCGAAACCCATACAAATATAGTAAAATTTAGCGCGTTTCAGCAGAAAAAGAACGTCCCGTATATCATCTTCGCGGACTTCGAATGTTTGTCCATTCCTATAGACACCCCAGAGGTTCCGTTGAGTATGATGTAAGTATCCGAAAATGTTCCGCAGGTTTTGCCACGCTGTAGTCCGATGTGTCGGAGCGACTAAGCCATCGATATTATATTGTGCCTAGGGCGCCAGCGCCCCAATACAAGGCAGAGGTATTTCTTAACTCGCTCGATGGTACAGCGAAATGAATCTAACAACATCTCTCCCAGCTTGCAGATGGGATTGTGACCAATGATGACGAGTCCGAGTTTTCCGTGGTCACTCGTTGCTAAATCTGTGATGGTTCTTTCAGCTCCACTGATGAAAAAGTTCGCGATCACTGTCACATCACAGGTGCATGCAGTGGTGTTGCTCACATCACATGCAATCTACAGGTTTGAATTTATCCAAAGAAATTAAAAAAATTCGGTTGTGCTTTATAATCTGCACAGGTTTGTTTGCCACTTAATGCAAGCAACCGCAACGGCATCGAATGCACCAATAAATGTCATTCCCAAAAGCATGGAAATATATGACGTTTAGGTTAGGGAAGCTGTAATTCATCGATTCTTTACAAGTTCTAAACTCCCACTCACCACCAATTTCCTGAACAGCCTTACAGTGAAAAGTAATGATCGTTTTAAGATTACTCACCAATACCACAGCACTTTTCACGAAGCATTAAATTACAAACCAAGTTACTTGTATGGACCAGTCTTGTAATGAATATTAATCCCACAGAAGACATTCATAAACATGTACACAAGTACAACAGCGACATCGACTATAGATATTTGTTTGAAGTTGATTTGGAGTATCCAGACGAACTTCACCAACACCTACTATGATTATCCGCTGTTCCCGGAAGCGTTGGTGGTGCCACGCGAATGGATGTCACCATACTAGTGTGGGATTGTGGACGAATCCGTGCGTACATTTATTGAATGCGCCAAGCTTGTTCCAAAACATCAGACATAAAATAACGTACGCAACACTTACGTAATTTGAGTTCTTTCTGAGACTGGATATGTGTATACAACAAATCCATCTGGTGCTCAGTTTTCGGCAGAGCGATTTGATGGCGCCGTACATCCAGATGAATACGAATCTGCGAACAGATGCTAAGAAAGAGCTTGAGAAAAACTTCTTTAAACTCATGAATAAGGCCATATTTGGTAAGACGATCGAGAATTTGCGAACGTGAATTCAAACCGACCTTGTTTATGAAAGCGAAAAGAGTAACTGGTAAATGAATTTGGCACAAACGATTATCCGAAGGATCATTCACTGTCCAGCAACATCAACAAGAAAGGTATTGATAAGTTCAAAGATTAGTGCTCGGGAGAGCCAATCGAAGTACAGATGAGATTGCGACCTAAAATGTACTCGATTACAATTGTCGGTTCCAAAAGTATTAAGAGAACAAAAGAAGTTCCCTGAGTTGTTATTGCAAAGGATCTTCGGCATGATATGTATGTATAATGTTTGCGCGAGCTATGTGAATTGGCACATACAGAAAATCTGATCCGATGGGTGTATATCATTCTACTAAAGTACGTTCGTCACTGCTTGATATCACTTACGCGTACGGGCACCTTGCGATTGTGCATCAACTTAGATCTCAGAATAAACCTTGTGGGTAGTTCTGTATCCACGGGAACGACTTGGAATTCCTCTCTCACCAATGGTCTTCTAGGTGGTTTTGCCTTCCGTGGCTTTGCTGCTCGTTCATCCTTGAGAACTAAAGCTTCCAGCGCTACCTAACCAAATTGTTCCGAGTGGGGCTGACACAAGCTGGTTGTGAAAATGTTTTGTGGGTAAACGGCGGCAGTCTTCCTCCAAATCGTCTCAGCTGGTTTAAACCCAATTGCGATTGTGAATTCATTGTTTAACTCTGCTGTGACTGAATGAAGCCGTGTCACATATTAGCGAGATCGGTCTGAGATTCGAGACTGAGCACTCCAGGTTTGGGTACGATTCATAAAAAATACATGCGCTTACTTATGTCCGAATAATCGTTCCGCATGTGTCTGTTTGAATCATTCCACAATGGTTTCATCGCGATATATGCCAACATGTCCAAGACGAACGAGCACCTTATGTTTTATCAACGCAGTAACGGATGCAAGAAATTCTTTGCCGGGGTCCATTTGTAGCAGCCATGGCAATGTTAGTTTTGAACGTGTATAAATACGTTGAAGTATATCTACGGCAGTCACTGAATCTTTGGACGTCAACGGCTCCACTTCTTTGAATCTGCTGTCAAAATCTACAAGGGTCAAAGCGTATTTGTATGTGCGCCCCTGTGTGGAAGAAACAATAGATCCGACTGATGAACTTCATTGTAAGTCCCCACATCAAACCATCTTTCTTGTTGCGGTTAGGTGAATTTGCCACAACGCTTGATTGGCAAGCCACTCCCGAGCAACCCTGTAGATAAACTTTTCCGCGCTCGCTAACTTTTCAACGGCTACTTCTTACACCAATACTCGTGCAAATACACCAATACTCGTGTCAGCTCGGAAATTGCTTTAATTGCTTTTACCTCCTATAAAAGTGGACTGTATCCACCATCAAATAGCGTGTTAGCGACCACCAAATGCAGTCGTGGTTTTCATATCTAATTTGATGATTCACCTAGCAATTCTTTCCCGACTTTTGGACTGATCACATTCAAATCGTGGAAGAGATCTATATCAGCACTTTGACGTGCCCGGATATGATATGATGCTTGATATCGCGAGATCACTTCGGCAATATGCGGCATAGACGTTGTCTATAGCTTCTTCTCCAGACATCGGTTGATTGTTAGAGTCCAGTCGTATATCCAACCGTCTCCAAGTCCTGCAATAATTGCATCCGAGGAGATGAGTCTCCCCAGGATATTTACTCCACATTCTCCCGGGAGGCTTTTACATCTACTTGTTTGAACCTGAGCTGGATTTGCGGTACGTGCTTTCCGGCGTCATAGAGCACAATATGAGGGCACGATTGTTATACAAAATTGATTGTCAACGTGGCATCACCATTGATTTCTCTGCGCAGGCGTAGCCTAGACTACCCTTGCACGATGACATGTTTCCCAACTCAGTTCGTGCGTTGATCATTGATCAAACCAGATTCGGTAAAAATCCCAACTGTTATTGAATCTAATCATAAGGTGGTTAATATGAGACCGATTGTACGTGATTGCGCTGTGGGCGGACGCCCAACTATGCTATGATGTACTTAAGATTTTACGGAATCGCTTGCGAAGTCAAAAACTTCGTCATCGTGAACCATTGATTTCTTTTCCTTAGTCGACGGAGCTCCTACCATTGACTACCTCGACCCGAGCGTGAATAATCTTGTGTACGATGATGCGATGCCTGAACACCAAAACAACACCGCCAAAATATTTTCCTCAGGCTGACACAAAAACAAAAATGTGGTTATGTGACATAACAATACGCACAAGTGCCTAACATGCTTTGTGATAGCTGAAACGTGCTAATGGTATTTCGTATCACTAACGCACGTGGTCTCGCAAACATGTATTGGACTTGGTGTGCCACGAGCCATTCGTGGGATGAGTTTTGGAATATGTCCACAAGCGATGCTCTAGCTGAACCTGCTGATGGACGTCATGAAGCTGATTGAGATCAACTAGAACTTCTAAGCTAGAATATTGATGCACATAAACGTGTTAAAGATCTGCTACATTCGCGACAGATCGCACGGGAAGATTTCACAGCAGGTTTTGAACAAACATTTGCACCGCTGATGTAACCAATAAAAGAGGTTGTAGCCAAGATCGCGGAAACTGTGGAACAAGTGATAAAAAATCGCGAGCAACACTGTCGAGACAATAGATACACAACGACGACCTGGTCCAATTAAGCGTGCGCCAGAACAATTAGCACAAACTGAACAAACGTTAGAAGGCCTACAAAATGATGTATGAGAGATACTTATCTGTATTCCTCAAGAAAAACCATTCGAGTAAGTCTCACAGACAAGATCAGAATTTAAAAAATCTAATCAAAAAGCAATGCAGATGATCTTTAATAATTATGTAAGATTTGCCGCTAAGAGTAATATTGCTCAAGAATTAAAAAACAAACTATATCTTGGAGCCACAATTACCCGCGGATCTATGCCCATCTTACCTCAACGATAACTGACCCGCATAGATATTCCGGAAGTAGACTGGAAATGAAAGAGGCTAACCAGTGATAATACTATGTCTGGCGAGTTTGAGGATCGTGTTAATTTCAACAAAATTAATATTGAAAAGGTCACGAGGCTAAAATGGAATATATTTGCTAGTAAATTCAAATGAGAGTTTTAAAAAAATCTTTGCTGGCTAGTTTCGGGGAAACGCGTAAAAAGGATGTTCATACCGAGGAGGAAAACAAAACTCATCCCATTAGAGTAAATTCCCCAGGAACCAACAAAACCAGGGAAAGGTCGTGCACGCAAACGTGAGACAACCAATGATTCTATGACAACCAAAGGTTCCAACTTGGTTCCAACTACGTGTCTATGGACCAAGAACAGAAAAATTAACTCGTGGATTGTCTGGAAATAATATACTAGTGTGGTCAGTTCGAACAGACAAGATGGAACCAGAAATCATTCAATGATGCTTCATCAATTTGTCAGTGGCTGCTCATCAGCGATAATATGGACTCGGGAACGTTTCACTTGTTAATGCACGAACTCAGTGAAGACATTAATGATTTATGTTATGACACCGATGATGAGGTTTGAATCGTTTTTCTTCAAAACACTTTGAAACAGTTCATGTTTTACACATCTATGTCGCGATGCAGCGTATGGTTTAAAATACAACTCCGAGCCTTACCTCGATGATTACAATCCCATCAACGAAACTAGAATTTAATGTGACCTTTTCTACCCACATCACTGCGGGGGTGATTTGCTGTCGATGCTTTTACTTCTATGACGCCCGCTTATCTTTTTTGCTACAATTCCGGGTTGACACACCTTCGTTTAACTCTTGTGGACCAGAACGGGCACGTATTCGGTCTCCGCAGGGGAAAGAGTGAAAATAGAACTGTACATTAGAAGGATTTATGACGTCTCTTTCGCCCTTGTCCTTTCTGTGCTGTAGATGATGAATCAATGCCTTCGACAGGAGTGTGAAGTGAATTTAAACCACTGTCGAGCGACTCTTCGGTATACAGAATATATGAGTTACAATGCACTGTAGTTTGAATGTGACTTTTCACTAAGAGAATATAATATTTTGTCCAAGACCTCCTTTTATACTAATATTGACACTGTCAAAATACGATTACGATTTACTGACAGGAAGATAATGAGGATGCATACATTTTCTTGAATAATAGAAAATTATAAAGAAAATTCATGGTAGAAATATTCAACAAACGAGTCCAAGATCAAATAAATAAAAACAGTCCTGGCTTTGATACAAATATAACAACCAATCCCCAGTTAATATCTTTTTAACAAAAATTCCTGAAGGCTCTTAAATTAATATTTGACATCTAGTGGAGACGATTTCGGTTCCTTTCAATGAGCATTTTGGCAAAGTATTGGATAAAATTCACCAATGTGTGCCGATTCATTTCTTTACACCTTCTCGTTCTCTCAAGTTGGATTTTTCTGAAAGTAAAAGGCAGTCCATCACCTATTCTCCCAGTTTGTTTGCTTTTTGGGGTCACAACACAAACCTAGTCTGAACCTTAGATATTAACAAAAACAGATAATTCTTCAAGTATTTTCTGTCATATCCAAGAAGTTAAAGTATGTTGGAGTATTTGTTTGGATTTGAATGTTTTATTGGTCCGACGAGCAAAAGGTGTAAATTGATGATGATGCCTGATCAGCTCTTTTTGTAACTTTCTCCTTGACTTCTTTTTCTCTTCTGCTGGTGAGGGCTGGTGAGGGGGCTAGTATTAACTTCTTGAACCATCCAGTTCATAACGTAGTTGTCAGTTTTCCAAACCCCTTTAAGTTTATATATATATATATATATATATATATATATATATATATATATATATATATATATATATATATATATATATATATATATATATATAGACAGATAGATAGATAGATAGATAGATAGATACGTAGTCTCATCTGATGAAAAGGATCCTGGACTTTTTTTAAAGGTTGAAGGAGAGAGAATTGGCACATGCATACATCTGAGAAAGATGTCGACTAACAGAGATTTCTGGGAATGGTGGGAAACATATTTCGGCAAATAGATCCCAGATCTTTCAATAAAATCATCTTCGTTAGGCAATTAGTGGAAGACAAACGTAAGACTTCGTGGAAATGCATACACTGAGTTGAAAAACCTACCATTAAGTGCAACAGTTTTAAAGTTTCATGATCCCAGCAAAAGGCTCTAACTCGTCCTGATGTACACTTCTGCAGCAGCATGCGCTTCAAGAGCGATGCCAAGTATGGAAACACCTTATGATCAGGTCAAAAGGATATATTGGCTACAAGTCGTACTTGTGAGCAATTTATCAGTACATTTATGGCCACATGTAAATATGGAAACTGACCACAGGCAAATAGAGGCAATATGTGAATTCGAATCCAGAGACTCTTACTTAGAGTACAGAATTACAGTTTGGACACCTCAGGGAAATATTTGCATGTATTAGACGCAATTTCAAGTGCGTATATGGAAAGTCATGCTTAGAATGTTCGGATGGTGACGATGAATAACTTGCATGTGTTCACTTTATTTTTGAAAATTTGTTCTTTTCTGAACAAAACATTAGAAACGATTTAGACTGAAACCTATGATTCTTATCAGCTACATACTTCGATGGATTTGAAAAGAAGCAAAACAAGTGATAATTTCCAAAAATATTTGGCATAAAATGTTACATTTTCAAAGTATTATGTGTGCGTCATTCTTGCAACATCCGCAAGACAGTAAATCTGCTGTAATAAAATCGCCAACTGATGAATTTGAGCAGCCTTGTTGAATGTAATTACTTTACTGTTTAACCAATATTATATTTCTAATAATTTTGTTAATGTCTTCGCGTTTTCTTATATTACTATGTATGCATTAAGTTTCTATCAGTGTATCCAAACCATCCGTTTATTTATTTGTCACTCTGTCTTGTTAATCTGTCCGTAATAAACATACAACTATCTATATATAAATGAGGTTTAACAACAGGCCAGCACACTCCTGGTTATATAGTACCAAAGAAATATATATGAATGATTGAAGTTTATATCGCCAAATATGGATCTAACCTTCTTTTTTGAAAAAAAACTTTATTAATTTCAACTCAGTTCTTAGTAAAAAAAAAACAAACTCCAAAATAAATCGCTTATATTGATTTAATATCGCAAGCCGAATTTTTGGCGAAATATTGTATGGGAGGAGCAATATCAATTGAAACCAATCCTTCAATTTATATTACAGACTTCATACAGACAGAAGTTTGTATCGTAGACTTCAAAGAGGCAGAGAAGTTTGTATTCCCGACTTCAAACCGACAGAAGTTTGTATAGCAGCAGGGCCGACAAGAAGGAGGGGGGGGGGACCGGGGATATATCCCCGGGGCCCGGCCCTTAAGAAGGCCTAGGCCGAACAACACTCTTTAATTTTATTAAAGAAAAATTTTGTTTGAACAAGAACTAAGAGAGGACCGGGTGTTTCTTACCCCAGGGCCCTTGATCGCTCTCTACGGCCCTGTATCGCAGACTTAAGTGAGAAATGTTTGTATCGCAGACTTAAAGAGACAGAGAAGCATCAAAGACACATTCTTGTTTATAATATGTTGTAAATTTGGCTATTTTATTTTTGTGTGTGATATTAACAGGACCACGCCTTTGATCGTCTTCGGTGTCGGGGACTGTGCTTTTGATAGATTTTTCTATTGATGAGTTCATTTTGGTATCTACACAGAGACTCGCATAAGTATTTTTTGCCCCTTATAAATTGTAGGTGTCCCATTGTATATTGCCTTGGGAAGACTGTACTCTTCTTTATAAGTTGCACAATAATTTATATGCTGGACAGGTTCCAGATTTAACACACACACACACACACACACACACACACACACACACACACACACACACACAGACACACATATATATATATATATATATATATATATATATATATATATATATATATATATATATATATATATATATAGTTTATGCTATGTTACCAGGGAGGAGATATTGCATGTATTCATTGATACGAATCGGCATGTGGAACAAAATATCTATGCGCGGGTTGTACATTACTGTATTGGTGAGCTCCCGTCTTGAATGCTGAAACCTTCTGAATTTAGCTTAGATTAGAGGGAAATCTTTGTTAATTTCTCCTTTTCTCCCCCCAATTTCTTAATATGTCTTATGTCTCCATGTATGCTTTGGTATAATCTAGGCATGAAATGATATTTAAAAAGTTATGTATTAGCAAGCTAATGTTACTTTATTAAAAATCACAATTCATTGTTTCCTTGTTTGGTTGTTTTTTTTGGGGGGGGGAGGGATGCTTTGTTTTGGTTTTGACTTTTTTGTGGGGAGAGAGAACTTTTAATTTTGCTGCGATGCTGTACACGAATCAGTGTGATGCGTATTTTGTTTTCTTCTAAAGGATATAAACTCACTAACCTTCAGGTTTCAAACTTTATTCTTTATCGCCTGCTCTGTTTTGAATGGATACACATACACGCTCATACATTCTTCTATTCTCCCTAACAAAATCGTAACAAAACATATGACCAATAATAATTTCGGTATGCAATATAATCATCCGCCTTGGACTTGATGAATTCGGACGAGACATAAGATGAATAAATTATTAAGAAACGAAATCGTCAGCGTTAATTTTGTTGCAAGCCTCATTAAGTCACCCTGTCAACAGCTGTTATTCAACAATTGTTATCCCATGCTATCAAGGCAAACTGTGATTCTGATGACCACGACTGTCATCAAATATTTTTTTTTAACAATCACGAGTTTGTTTGAACAAACGGAAAATTTCCATCTACACCAGTTCTCCATTATCAGACGTGTGGTCATCAACTTTGACATTAGGCATCAGTTTACTAATTATCCAAAGACCACAGCCTATCCTTTATCCACACATCTTTACCGCATTTCCATCCCAAAACCACATCCTGTCCTTTATCAACAAATCTTCGTTTTATATTTTTAATACACAAAAATATTATTTATAAAGAGAAATAAATCCCTGTATGACAGAACTACATATTTAAAACTGGCGAGCACTCATCATCAATCAATATTACATTCGGAAACTTAATCTGCTTCGGATAATTTTGACACCAATTATAATCACGAGTCATCAAGCATGTAACAGTCAATTCAAGTGTAAGCTAGGCAACTTTCGAAAACATAAACGTAGCTAATTAATGGTTTCACGCAGTTATGATAATTCGACTTATGTAACCATATATTATTTTAAAAACACAAAATAGAACCAATTTTTAAAAAATGCTTCCTGTACCTGCAACATCTTTCTAAACACATAAAATAGCAAAGAGAAAATACATGCTGTGCAGCCATGTAATGAAGTTACAGCTTCTTGACAGGGTCTGGTGTCAACGGTACAACATGAAGTGCCTTTTTTCACTTCTTTTATAAAAATCCACATATATTATTTTAGTAGCCTAAACATTTTATTAATAACTTTAATTAAATTATATCAAACTCAGAGAGTCACACGAAATCGAAATTGCCTGTCACCACTGCACCGCTATTCCATTTCAACAGAGGATGTTAAAATCAGTTGCATTTTAATATTCTTCGATTTTTGATAGTGATGTAGATTTGAAACAAGCAATGCCCATGATAACTAGTAGCTTTATATGGTCAAAAAATTTCCTCAAGATGTAATAATACACAGAAACTGTGTAATACAGGGAAACTGTGTATTCCATGTATGTATGTATGTATGTATGTATGTATGTATGTATGTATGTATTGTTCCGAGTCTAACATAAGTAACAGAAAAGAATGAAAGACAAAACGCTTAGTAAAATTTAACAAAAAATATTATTTCCCTAGAGTACAATGTGAAAATGAGAAAAAAGAACTTACGGTATTGCGAATTAAATCCCCAAATAATCAAAGAATTGCAGACACAAGTCCTAGTAATTTAAAGTCCTGAACAAAATTCAGTAAAGGTCCAGAAAATATCCCAAAACTGAAGTCGATGACATGTCTGTGGTAGCTATTAAAATGTTGATGTGTCAACAATCTTCTGTTGAATCACAAAATTATAATTCCAGATTTGAATATACTATAAATTCCAATGAATGTCTCTATCCAAGAATCTTATCAGAGCACTTTTGTATTTCCAGAGAAAATAATCACTTGAATTCAATAATTTGAACTAAAAAGATTCCAGCCCAAAACTACTGGTCACAACATATAATATACAACTTAAAAGTGCTAGATGTTAAAGCACGAATGACCAAGTCCTCACAATTACAAGATTATACAGTTCTCTGCTTGACCTCAGGTCACAATTAGCATTTTCTAAAAAAAAGACATTACATAGTGGGAAATAATCTTCTAGAATGATCCTGATGTTTACAAAACAATAACCTGGATTACGCATAATTCAATTAGAAAACTCCAAAACTTTTGACACAAATCAACGTATTTACCTCTTCTATTAATAATGATCCTGATATTAAGTCCATACACAGAGAGAATAATTTAATTATCTATTAGATGTTTACAATGAATAAAATAAAAAGAGTCAATTAAATCAAGCAGAAATGAACTCAGTTTTGGACAAGGTCAAGTCCAGTATACAACGTTAAATTACAATAACATGTAATGAAAATTTAAAAAATTTAAACTAACAAACAAACAACACCGTGTAACAAATTTGTTTTTGTTCCTGGGTAGTAAATGTGATTTCCTAATTGCTTATGCCTCAGCAGTATAGAAAATGGCAATTATTCCCCACAAACTTTGCTTTTGTGACAAGGACAGTGATATTTTGAAATTTAGCTATTTTCCAGAATATTCTAGATAGATTCAGTGCTGACGATACTTGGAGTAACTTCTAGAACTTTCTAGAACTTTCCAGTAATATAAATAGTAATATAAATACAGGAGCCTTAAGCCCACCAGTTTAGTTTAGTTCCAGTTGCCTAAGTGGATACATATCTGCATTTTTCTGAGATGGCATCAAGGGGCTGCAAGCATCCGGCAGACGCATTTTGCTATGTCTACGGCCAATTTATCAAGACAAGAGCGAAAAAGTACTCCATGGAAGCATCTGCTAAGATGTGTGAGGCCTACAAGGCATATTTCGGCATGCCTGCCGGGGATCAAGACAAACCCTGGGCACCTAATTTCAATTGCCAGCACTGCAGAGAAAAAACCCTGGAAGGTAAGATGGACAATTGTTGCTCGGAATTTTATGTTATAAAATTTGTTAAAATTTTAAAATTGTAAATGTTTTCAATTTTAAAATGTTTTGCAATTTTCAATGTTATTGAAAAATATATCATATACGAAAAATGTTGCGAGAATCTCTTACATATTAGTCATGGGTGAAATAAATGTATTTTTGTAGGATGGTACAGAGGGGAAAAGAGAGCCATAAAGTTCGCTATCCCAAGAATTTGGCGGGAACCCACTGACCACTCAAGCAACTGCTACTTCTGCATGGTGGACCCTTCCAAACGTCGGACTGGTAAGGATACACCTGCTATCACGTATCCGGACCATCCTTCATCCATCGCCCCGGTGCCACACTGCCCTAAGCTCCCTGTACCCACTCCTCCGGAGAGAAAACAGCCGTCTTTAGAAGAGAGCAGCATGTCAGAGAGCGAGGGAGACGTTATAGATCCAGATGACAATTTCAGAGGTGGAGCTGAGGAGAGAAACCCATACTACCCCAACCAAAACGACCTCAACGACTTGATCAGAAATCTTGGTCTCACCACGTTCAATGCCGAGTTTTGACGTCTAGGCTCAAGCAGTGGAACTTGTTGGATGAAAGTGCAGGTCGCAGATCAGAGGAAGCGTCACCAAGCTTTCTGCGGCTTTCTTCACCCGTCATGATGGGCTCTGCTTCTGCCACAATGTGACCAGTCTGTTCGAGGCAATCGGAATCGCCTGTAACCAGAATTCGTGGCGCCTCTTCATTGATAGCTCATCCAGGAGCCTCAAAGTCGTGCTGCTCCATAATTGGAACAAATACCCGTCTCTTCCCCTGGCTCACTCGGTGCACCTCACAGAGGATTACAACAGCATTAAGACCTTGCTGGACACCTTGAAGTATCATGAGTACGGCTGGGACGTCATCGGAGACTTCAAAATGGTGGAATTCCTGATGGGTCTCCAAGGCGGTTTTATCACGTTTCCCTGCTATCTTTGCCTTTGGGACAGAGGGACAGTAAAGCGCAATACCACATCCGGGCTGCCCACAGCGGACCGAGTTCTCTGTGGGGAGGAACAACGTCAAGTGGGAGCCACTGGTCGACCCCCGGAAGGTGCTGATGTCAACACTGCACATCAAATTGGGCCTTATGAAACAATTTGTCAGAGCTCTAGATAAGGAGTCGACAGCCTTCAAGTACCTTCAAGATTTCTTCCCTAAGCTGTATGAAGCAAAGGTCCAAGCCGGTGTCTTCGTCGGACCACAGATAAAGAAGATCCTGGAGTACAATGAATTCCCCAAGAAGCTCACTAGTAAGGAGAAAGCGGCTTGGAACAGCTTTGTCGCATTGGTTCGGGGCTTCCTGGGCAATCACAAGGCCGAGAACTATGTGGAGCTGGTTGAGACTCTGGTGAAGAACTACGGCACAATGGGCTGCAGGATGTCCCTCAAAGTCCATATCCTTGATGCTCATCTTGATAAATTCAAGAACATGGGAGCGTACTCGGAGGAGCAAGGCGAGCGCTTCCACCAGGATATGCTGGACTTTGAACGCTGCTACCAAGGACAGCATAACGAGAACATGATGGAGATTACATTTGGGGGCTGATTCGTGAAAATGATTTACAGTATAATCGTAAATCTCTAAAACTACTCGCTTCTAAATTTTTTGTGGTCATTTTTGTATTACTTTAGTATTAATACATGTTAATTTTGATTCACATGTTGTTTTTTCTGACTTCATGTGAACGAAAAGACACAAATTCGCACGTTTTCTCATTGGAAATAGGTAAATTTCAAAATATCACTGTCCTGGTCACAAAAGCAAAGTTTGTGGGGAATAATAGCCATTTTCTATACTTATTAGGCATAAGAAATTACGAAATAACACTTACTACCCAGGGAAAAAAATTGCATTACATAGTGCAATTAAATTAAATACACATAACAGTATATATGTATGTATGTATTGTGTGTGTGCATACGTGCGTACATGTATGGATGGATGGGTTGTTTAATAGGCCTGTGTGCCTGTCTGTATGCCTATCAGACCATCCATCAGTCTGTCAAATATGTTTTTAATATATGGTTCATCTTTGACCATGTATAAATTTAGTTTCGGATAATTTAGTGCTCACTTTGTGTAAAAAAAATTTCATTCGTTTCAAACTCGGCTACATGCCTTAGTGAAACTTCCCAAACTGCCTGCTTTTAAAGAATGAGATGTAGACGAGCAAAACGAACGTGAATTATTAACATGAGACAGAAATATAATAAACTATTAATGTAAGGAATCCTAAAAAATTGTCCTTGGTACTAACTAATATACTACCAGAAATACATACCACATTTTATTAACTTTACTATGTAAACGTGGCTAAGTTTAAAGCAGCAAATCAGTCTGATCACGCGGTTGATTGGAGTGACATATTGCGTCTTTGATGCATTGTTATAATGTTGTTGTTGGTTTAAGTTTAATGCTGTTTTTCATGAAGGACTCTACATGGCGGCTTATTTAGCTGGTAGAAGAAGAACCATGATTGGAATGTGTTCTCATAGCATGTAGTTTCCTACCCCACTTCATTCCCCACCCCGTTATTAATTGTAGCCCAGAAGTTTGCTTGTAGGTGTTTCAGAGTAAGTGATGAACTAACTGATCTATTGCATCTTGCTTTGCAGGGCACATCAAAACATGAGAAGCTATACAGTACACTTCATAGCTAAAAAAAAAAGTTGAAAGAAAGTGATTAAAAGTTTACAGTGTTTCAAAAGCATTCAGCAGCAGAGCAGGTGATGTAAAATCCAAATGCTCTTTGTAAATATTTATCCACTCAATTACTGGTATAAAATTGAGTACATACTGACAACCTCACGAACAATTGTTAAAAGTATTGAAGTTATGACCATTTAAATTTGTACATTGTATGTAGCAACATTCAGCTAGCTGTCGGAGTATTTGGCGGGAATGTCCAACAAGCGTTCAATGTTCTTGCGCGCACATAACTCACATCTACGTCAGCGATAGTGTTGCTCAGCTGCACAAGGGTATAGGCACATGTCAGAGATTGAATGACATTTGGCGATTGGTTAAGTTCTGCAGATAAAAGGTTATTCTTATTTAAGTATGTATGTTTATTTTTAAATAACATTTGTCATTTACCCCGTAATATTTTAGCAATTATAAATTTCGTGTCGTATATTTTAACAGATAATTCTCGAACACATTAATGTACATTGGTGGGGGGGGGGGATAATTAGATAAATAGTGATTGTATTCGCTATTTCCGGCAAGACGTAGTGGTAGCATGGAAAATGAAATCGGTATTCAGATAACTCAGTGGTACACGCTAAAAAAGCAGGCACAGTAGTAATAGAAAACAAGGTTTCTAGCTCCGAGACCCCCTACCCCTCCAAAACCCTTTTATGTTGACATTTTCTTCACCAGCCTTTTCCAGCTCAAAATAATGACTTTTACATGATAAGGCTTTTCTAACATATTTCTGACAAAATATGTTTTGTCTGGGTAGGGGGTCTCGGATCTAGCCATGTTTTTTGATAATCATTTTCGTACTTGTTAACTCTTATTGGTAAAAAATCTGTTAACATACTGTCAATCATACGAAACTCGCGTATCAAATCGTCCATATAATATTTTACGCCTCACAAATAAGATCGTATCTGATCAAGTAATTTTTTATAAGTGATACTTGCTGTTTTATAAGCATTTTTTGGGGTCTCAAGTCAATCCTCAATTTTTTTACACGCTGTTGCAAGAGAAACACCAACACCAGATATTATTAATAAAAACGGATTTAATGATGCTCCACTTGAAATTATACCACAGCCAGTCATTAGCAGCTTTAAATATGATATTACTCGAAGTATTTTACTATAATATTTGTAACATTGTTTTACACACCAAAGTATTTTATGATAATATCTATAATATTGTATTAGTGCGTCAACATCTTGTTTTGGAATTTCTTCTGAAATATGATTGAAATCGACTATCTGTTTTTTCATTATACAATATTTGTTTACAATTTTTACACAATATTAAAATCTGTAGCACCAACAATCGAATCAAGAAATTCACGAAACTTATTATTGTTAGGATTAGCTATAAAATCTCTATACTTGTCATAAACATCTGATGAAATATCCTTATATCGTTCATCTGTCAATACCTCATTTTTCTTTGACCAACTGTAGGAATCAAACGTGTTTTCTACTTCATGTTCATAAAAATCTGTTTCATTCACCAAATTACCGTATTCTCTTTATGTTTCATCAATAAACCCAACTACCAAGCGTATTTGATTCAAAGTAAAATTTTTGAGGACAAGATATTGTCTGATACTTGCATATGCGACTACAAAATTTATCAGCATTAATTTTTGGAGTGATTTTCGTTCAAGAAAGGTAATGCCAGTAGAAACATTTACTTTAAGCCATAATTTTTCGTATTGTTTTGTAAACATTTTCTCGACTTCATTGTAATAATTTCGTAATAACAATTGTCTAGAGCGTTGGAGCGATGTAGGTGGAGTATCGCCTTCATCATTTAATTCGCAATAAGAATTAAACTTTGCTTCAAATATTGTTTGATCGACTTCTTTAAAAATCGTTTCTTGATCATAAGCGTCAAGATAACTAATTTCATCATCAAAAATTTTGATTATCTTTAGTGATCTGTCAACAATAATTTGATCAAGTTCTATATCTTTTTTACGTATCATTGGTAGAAGTGCGTTCGAGTATGCTTTTATAATTAACTCCGTATCCGCTGTCATGGTAACTATTTTAGCTAGAGTTTTCTAGTCGCGGTAGTACATACCAAGATACTTAAAAATTCCTCGTTTTAAAAAACTATTGTATAAGTCCTTGTTCCTTTTTATTCCTATTATCCTAGATTCCACTAGTTTGTTGAGACGATCATAGTTATCGTTTATTTTTTTTCTCCTGTGCTATTCGTGTTAATAAACCTGATCGTATTATCAAATCTATATTTTTAAAATCAAGCTCAAGCAATATTTTTTTAAGCAGGATTTCAGCTTGTTTTTGTTCTTCTAGACAATCATCAGGATGACAGTATCTGCTTATAATATCAAAGTTTTCTATTGCTTTTATTAGTTGTGGTCCTCGCATATACATAACAAGAATAAAGTTTTTTCTTCATCTGATAATGGAGAATTTATCATTGTAATTGTAAAAATTTTCGTAGTATTTGTCACACGTGCCGCGAGTGATTTGTTTCCAACCTCTTTTTGTGGGTTAAAAATATTATCATAAAATTCTCTTGCAACGGTTATAATTGGTGGTTCTGACATTATTTTATAACATTAGATTAAATTTGATCATCAAGTGTGTATATTTGAAATGTGTCAATCCTGGAAGCGGATGTTCAGCAGAGATAACATAAACCGAAAATACAAGTATTTGTTGACAGTCTTTTCTGTTGGAGTTGTAAAGTATTGTGTTGTTGAAATATATGTGTTCTCTGTAATATATAATATTCCCAGTCGATAATATCGTTTGATCCTTCCAATCGCCAATTATAAATTCGACCAACACTAGAGTTTAATCGACCTCGCAAATGAAATTGCCAAACAGCGACTACAATGGGACATTTAATTTTAATCCAAAAGTTTTCAACTTCTCTGTTAGTAGTCCATTTTTGTCTATCAGAGAAAGCGTGATGAGGATAATTTTCAAGATAATATGATGATGCGCTTACCTCAAACCCAACTCGGTTATCAGTTGCTTTAAAAAGTGTTGGAATATATCCAACATTGTTTTTAGTTCGTTTAATAACACCAGATAGACTGTTAACGTACGCTTTGTCAGATCATTAGGGTTAACTGGAACATATGTCGTCGTTATTTTATTACTTCTCATATTTATGTTACCTGACATTGGTCCACCAGATCGTTTAAAATACGGGGTGAGTTCTTTTAACTAAGCATAACTAATAGCATCAGTATCATTAACTGGTGGTGAGGTTGTTGGTAATCCAGTTATTTTTTTGAGTTATTGATAATTACAAGGTGACCTGTCATTGTGTCGCCGGTCTTATTAATTTTGTTATCGTCAACAGATTTTAGTTGCACATAACTTACAGCTTGTGTATTATCAACATTTGCTGGTAGATACTCGGTTTCCAACCCAATGATTTTTTTACTCGACATATTAATATTGCCTGCTACCGTTCCACCGGTTTTATCAAGCTTGTTATCATCAACGTATTTCAGCTGTAAATAACTTACCGCTTGGGTTTGATTTAAGTTTGCTGGCGGATACGCGGTTTCCAAATTTATTATTTTTTCCCTGACATATCTAAGTTACCGCTTAAAGTTCCTCTTGTCAATGATAGTTTGTTATTGTCGATCGTTTCTAGTTGTGCATAACTAGCAGCTTGTGTATCAACAACATTTATTGGCGGATAATTTGTTTCTAAACCTAGTACTCATTGATTTGACATCAACAAATTGCCTGTCATTTTATCACCAGTTTTTTTTCCAAGTAGCCTGATAAATCAATGTTGCCATTTGTTATTGTTGTACCTACAGCCGACAAATTTCCTAATGTTGTTCCAAATTTTGTAAAATAGCTCATTATTTGTTTATTGTTAGACAATTTTATATAAACTTAGTCTATAACAATGGCAAAACTATCGTCAATATTAAAGTTTGACACAGAACAGCTGGTGTAACATAAACACAACAATGATCTGCCAGATTGTCATTTATTAAGTTGTTGGGAGAACTGGATCGGGGAAAACAAATTTTCTGATGAATTTACTGCTGGGCGATAATTTTAACTACGACAGAGTTTATATATACACAATTAATCCACAGCAGGATAAATACGAATTATTAAGCGAATATAATAACAAGCTTCGTGATGATCTTGATGCTGGTAAGATTTTGTTATTATTAGACCACCAGAGGAACTTATTCCAGTTAATCAACTTGATTCAGATGAACATAAGATAGTTGTTTTTGATGATATTCCACTTAATAATGAGGAAATAAATAAAATAAGATCTTACTTTTCGCTCTCACGTAATAAAAAATGTAACTCTGTGTCTATCTTGCCCAGGGATTTTACAACGTCGATAAATTTATTAGACGAAATACCGGTTGCTTTATTTTATTTCCCGGACTCGACAACGTTGACGTCAGAAATATTGCAAACGAGCAATGTGGTGACGTAACAAAAGATAAATTTATTGAGTTGTACAATAAGGCAACAAAAGATAAATATAATTTCTTTTTATTCGATAAATTTGCACGTTATCCAAAACAAATGTTCCGCTGCTGTATTAAAAATTATCTAGAGTAAAGTTTTATCAAACCGTTATTGAATAATAATGAATAAACGAGCAAAGTACAGAAAATATATAGAAGATCTAAAAAAAATTGCTCAATCTCAAGCAAAATTTATGGAAAAAGTTAAAGAAGCACGACGCAGACAAGTATTTGCCGCGGAGGAATCAGCTAGAATTTTAAAACCAGTTACTGAGGCTTTACTTGCAAAACAATCTGAAACCTCACCGCCATCGGAAGAAGAACTTAAAAAATTACAGGAAAAAAGTTTACTTGGATTAATTAAAGAACAACAAAAAGCCGCTATTAAAACATCTGTGGAAGAAAAAAAGAAGGTTGGCTGAGGCACTTAAAGAGTAAATGGTTGATCCTGACAGAAGAAAAACTGAGATCGATTGGTTGGTTCGTGATCCGTTAGAGCTTGAAGGAAGATTATCGCAGAGCGTGATGCTTGAGCCAGCGGAAAGAAGGTTGGAGGAGATGATGAAGATGATGAAGGATATAAAAGAGCAACAACGGGAAATGGAAAGTAAAAGAGATAAATCTCACAGGGAGTGGCGTGAGGAACAAGAAGCTGAAAAAGAAGCTTTTAGAAAAAAGTATGGATTAGATATTCAAGACAGAGAAAGATTCAAAGATGCTCTAAAAAATATAAACAACAAAATAAAAGATTGTGAGTATAAGTAGTTCAACGAAAAACACAATTTCAAAGATTCAAGAATAAGCGATATTTTAAAGAAAGAATACAACGCTGATGAAAAAATTAAAAAAGTTAACGGAGATAGCGGAAGAAAGTAAGAAATATATCAAAGAAGTAATGCCAGAAAATGAAAATTACCACGATAGTATTGAAAAATACCGACACAGTATTATCGCCGATCTTGACATTAAAGCCATTAATAGACTAAATGACGGATACTACATTCATCACTCTAATGTTTTGAGCACCAAAGCAAAAGAAATAGATAAAAACCGAATAATGGCCGTGCCACTTGTGGAGCATATAGATGACCCTACTGCTAGACAAACTGAACTAGATTGCTTGATCTATAATCCAAGTGAAATCAGAAAAAGTTACAGTCAACTGTGACGGAGAGTCAACAAGAGCTGGTTATTGCAAGTGGAACGGGACATTAGTCAACAAAAAGTTATATTAGATGAACAAATAAAGAAACAACACAAAATTGGGATTACAATATTTTTTTTTAAAAATACAAAATTATCGTTTATGGTATTAAAAATTGGGAAAAAGACAGATACGATGAACTAATTGAAAAACTAGACGCTATTATAAACGCCGGTAAGAAAGCTTACGAGGATATAAAAGAAGTTACAAAAATGAAAGATTTTATAAACAAAGTAACATCTTTAGAGATGGCATTATTGCAAAAGTTTTTAAGACTACAGTATCAGCATTTAAAGATAAACTTGTTGAAGAATATAGCTTTAAAGAATTGTTTGATCTTCACAATGAAGATCGCCTTAAAATAGTTGGAACTGTAGTAAGAGTAGTTACATCAACAGCTGATATGATCGGCAGATTAATGCTGTTGATATCATCGAAAGAAGCTGGAAATGTTGGTGTTGAAATTGACAATGAAATAGTTGATATACTTGATCATCTAAGATCGAAAGAATTGCTAACATCGGACGAATACGAGATTTTACACCACGATATAATCGCAGGTGATATAATTATATAATCTAATAAATAAAGATGTCAGCAACATTATTACTCGACTCTAGCACCGCTGCAAAAGATAGCGCAAATTTGTCAGTGAATTATATTCCACCAATAAAACTGGTTCTGAGAAAAAATATGAAATTGGACTAATTTCCTGCACGGCGTGGCATTCCATGGCTAATGTAAAAACTAATGTTCACGATGAATTTACATTTCAACCGAAATCGTCGTTGTGGATAAAATTTACAATTCCACAAGGCGCTTATAATATCACTAATCTAACTAAAACAATAAAAGACGTTATTGCAAAAAAAAAAACAAAAAACAACACGGTAGACGCCGACAACTTTGAGCTGACACCAAATTATAACACATTACGCGCTAGAATAACATTAAAGAATAATATGATGGTCGATTTTTCATCGCCAGCAAGCATTGCGTAACTGCTCGGACTTTATCCACGATGATACGGATTAAATACAGAACAAACTGTAAGATATGACGGTGATCTGCCAGTAAATATGACTGACGTAAACACAATATTAATTAATTGCTCCATTACATCCGATCTTACTCAGCTAAAGGCAGTAAAGGACAAACAATATATAGTTTTTCGCCGGACGTTCCGCGGGGTTCACTTATGCAAATTAATCCACGGCAGGTTATTTATTATCCGCTAAATATTGAAGATCAAATAATAGAAATAAATATACAATTGACGGATCAGTCTGGACGACAACTTGATCTTAATAATGAAGTTGTTACTTATTACCTACACCTACGAGCGCAATAGAGTTTTGTACAACCTCTTTGTATAACATGTAACAAAGAAAAAACGTTTACAGAAGAAAAATTGTTGGAGGATTTTTAGGAAATATATTTACTAAAATTATTGAAAGTGCTCCTGGAATAGCACATAAAGTTGCTCCAATTGCACTGAACGCATCAAAAGCCTTTGCGACCGGAGCTGCATCTGCCGCTGTAACTGCGGTGGGACAAAAAATAACTGATAAAATTAAAGGCAACAGGCCAGAAATAAAACAAGTTATATCAGAAATCGCACCGACGGAAGAAACTAAACGTTCAATGATAAAGACAACAAAACAACTTTTATCTCCAAAAGGAGAGCAAATTATATAAAAATTAATATCTAAGGCAACAGCACCAAATTTTATATAATCTAATAAATAAAAAAATGTCTGTTAAAGATTACCTCGACTTAGTGGAGACCCATGACGTAGATGATACAGTAACAAAATTTGAGTATGTTGAATATCTCGAGGAAAATCCTAATGAGCCTAATAAAGTTGGCGTTAGAACGTTTAATACACGCGATGAGGATGTATTTCTTTTACCTCAGAAAGCAATGTTGAAAGTTCGTGATCAGATTATGACAGTAGCTAATCCACCTGCTGAAATTGCAGCTAGAGCAGAAATAGCTCTCATAAACAACGGTTGGAGCTTATTTAAAAGTGCCAGGTATCAGCTAGTTAATCAAACAGTGGAAGATATTTCAAGTCACCTACAAGTTGCAAGTACAATACAAAGTATTATTTCGTTTAGTGATGATTACTCTAGATCGACTGCAACTAACCTGATATGGTTTAGAGATACTGGAATTGGTGCAGCAGGATCGGTAGAATTTATTTCAAGAGGAGCATTAGCGCATGGGGCTGATGCAGCTGCAAATGCTGCAATTGTAAGCGATTTTCTTATTGCTAATGCAGCCAATTTTGGTATAGCCCCAAAAGAGACAGGCGCTAACGCAGACACTACAAGAGTTTCACTTACTGCCGCTTGCAATAATATTGGTATAACACCACCAGGAGCAGCTGCGGACGGTGTTGCAATGTTAAATTTGATTAATAACGCAGTTAGCGTAAGAAATATACATTACAATTATGGTTATGCTAGGAGAAAAGAACTTGCAGCAGGATCACGTCAAATTACAATGATGCTGCCATTAAGTGCAATATTTGGATTTTGTAGCGATTACAATAAAGTGTTTCGTGGAGTTAAACACACACTTATTTTAGATCGGCCAGAACAAAATGATTGTTTATTTCGAGCTGGCGGCGCTGATGCACAATTTATTATAAACAAACTTGCTTTGTGGATGCCACGAGTAACGCTGTCATTTACAAAAGCTGTAGAATTAAATGATATGCTTCAAAATATGCGAAGAGAATTTATTTTCAGCAACATAAAATATATCAGACTGCAGTTCCAAATACTACCGACTACACATGGCGCGTCACAACAACGTCAAGCTAACAACTACCACAACAATTATTTGTTGTATTTCAGCGACAAGCGCGACGCGGTTACCAGCAACAAAATAACGCAATATTTGATAACGCTGATGTTAGGAGAATATACGCCAGGGTAAACTCCAAGCAGTATCCGGAACGAGCGATAGAATGCAGTTTCGAAGATGACGCTAATAAAAATCTTACTCGACCGTATATGTATCTTATGGACGCAGCGCAGAAATATCAGGACGTTGGAGATGGATCTATCAGTAGATGAATTTCGTACACTTTATCCGATATTTTATTTTGATGTTAGTAAACGCAACGAGCGAGGTGTTGATTCGACAGCTGATATTGAAATTACCTGGACATTAGGTATGGTTCCAGCACATGCGTTGTACGTTTATGCGCTGATGATCAGCGACAGATTTATAACAATTGACTCTGTCGGAGGTAAAATGACAGCCCAAGTTTAATATAACTCTCTTGATATATGACAAAATACATCGAAAAAGAAATATATTAGACTGACGGTCAAGTTAAAAAATTAGCGGCTGCTATTGCTAAGCAAAAGCTGGTATCACTAAAAATTAATTCATCGACAACGGGTGGTATTTTAACAAAATTAATGCTAACTAAAACACAGATAAATAAATACGATCGCGGTAAACCGTTTGTTTTAAATCTAAGCGCGTCACAAATAAATGCGGTGAGAGGCGGTTTTGTTGCTCCGGCAATAGCCACAATAGCCAAAAACGTTAATACCTAAAATTTTGCCCGTACTTGGTACATTAGGATTAGCAGCAGCATCTGGCGCAGTATCTGGCGCAACAGAAAAGGCTCTCTCGGGAGACGGTATAAAGAAAAGTTTTGTCTAAAACTTTAATATAATGCCACGACGGAAGACAGCAAAAAGAAAGACAACAACGAAAAAAAAGACGCGATCGTGAAAAACACAAAAAAGGCGGATTTATAGGACCATTACTGGCGGGAGTAGCGGGAAGTTTGTTACCCAATCTGCTAGAAGTAGGTGGAGGACTAACATTACCAGGAACACGCCCGCGTTAAGTAACTTTGATATACTTGATAAAATAAAAAAAAATAAAAAATTTTCCACGGAGTTTATTCCAAAGATAAACTTGACAATGCACCAGCTGGTGGTTCGTGTGTGATAAATATAAAAGATTTTAACGACGAATCTGGCACACACTGGGTAGCAGTTTACAATAACAACTATTTTGACTCATTTGGAATTCCTCCCAGTGATGTAGTAAAAAATATATCAACAAAAAATATAAAATAATAAATTATTCGTCTAATCAAATTCAACCAGTTGGAACATCAGCTTGTGGATACTATTGTATAATGTTTATAAAACAAATGTCCCAGCCTAAATTCAATTTTTTAAAGTTTATTTTACAGTTTGACGATCAACCTTCTCACGTTAATGATGAGATTGCAATTAATTTTATCTAAACTTGCAAATATAAAAATATCAACATACTGTCTCAAATGTAAAACTAAGACAGAGAATAAGGATGAGACAACGGAAAAAACAAAAAATAATAGAACGATGTTGAAAAGTATTTGTGCAATCTGTGGAAAAAGAAAAAGTATGTTTTTAAAGAAATTATCCGGAGCTGGAATGTGTGACAAGGTTATTTTAGTAGATGATTAATTGACGAAGGTAAATATTTTTCTACATAATTTTATTTTTCTGAACAATAATCGTTAAAAATATTTTTTTTTTCTCAAGCAAATTTATATTAGAAGTTTTACAAAAATTGAGAATTTCGTCAAAAATCCTAATTTTTAGCTGACATTTTTGTCAGTTTTTAACCATTTTATGTCCGTTTCTTGTTGATTTTTAGCAAAAAATTGTGAAATTCTTCATTTTGGTGAAAATTCTAATATAAATTTTCTTGAGGTTTCGCCGTTACAAATCAAGAAATATTAACGATTTGCTTTGATTTTTTAACCATTTTTTCTTTAAAAAAAACGGATTTTTAGCTAAAAATAGTAAAAATCAACAACATTATCAAAATCTATAAAATATTTTCAGAATTATAATAATATTTTTTGCTGACAAATATTTTGTCGACGATTAAAAAATAAAATGATATGCGAGTGTGATTGTGACAGAGATCTCTGTCTGGAGCAAAATAGAATTGTTACATACTGTCAGAAATGCAACGACAGAGAAATAATTGGAACAGGTATAGATATAAATAAATTAATTGTCAAGTTACTAAAACCAAAAGGAGGTTGGGCATCACCAGGCCATAAATACACTGGACCATACAATCCGCTAGATAAACAACTAGATGAAAATGATAATCCGCTGCCCAGACAAGAGCCTTACAATCAAGTTGATGCAATAGCAATGTGTCACGATATCTGCTACCGTGATAACGAACAAGATAAGCACGTCTGCGATAAAGCAATGCTAGATGAAATTAAAGATATGAAACCTGTCAATATGAGAGAACGATTTGATAGATGGTTAGTCCAAGGAATCATAGGAACAAAATATAAGTTAGGTCTTGGAAAAGAATTGTATGATGATCTGGCATCAGAGCTACATAAACCTAAAAAGAAAAGTTTCCGCGACGTAAAGTTGTCGCAAATACCGTTGACGATATCTGGGCGATAAATTTAGTTGACGTGTCAAATCTTGCTCAACTTAACGATAACAAAAAATATCTTTTTAACGTTGTAGATGTTTTTAGTAAATACGCGTTCAGTATACATGTTTTGGATGAAACAGGAATATCGATAACTGATGCACTAAAACAAATAACAACAAGTACAGAAAGAAAACCAAACAGAATCTGGACCGATCGTGGAGCAGTGTTTTTTAATAAAATATTTGAGCAGTTTCTGGAACAAAATAACATAACAAATATGTTACGGGAAACGAAGGAAAAAGCGTTTCGTCGAGAGATTTAATCACACACTAAAAGAGCTGATACATATACATTTGACAGCTAAAAATACAAATAAATATATTGGCGATCTACAGCAGATTGTTGATAATTATAATAACACGAAGCACAGATCAATAACAATGTCACCAAATGAAGCAATTAAAAATCCGATTCTTGCAAATGAAAACATGTACCGCAGACATAAATTTAAAGTTGGTGATAAAGTTAGAATTTTTAGAATTTGAAAAACGATTTACTCCAAACTGGAGCGAAGAAGTATTTGTTTCTGATAAAGTTTTACTGACAATACCTGTAACATACGCGCAGGAACTACAAACAACTGAGCAAGATATATTTGTTATTGAAAAAGTTATCAGGACAAAAGGTAATAAAAGTTTAGTTAAATGGAGAGGATACAGCGATAAATTTAACAGCTGGGTTCAAACTAAACAATTTATGAAATAATATTGTTATAAATTTGCTCGTATTTTATCTGTTCAGATTTACATTTAACCTGTCTACACAACGACATTAAATGTAACTTTCTTGCATTGTCGACTGGCATTAAATTAAATATTTTACCAAAAATAAAATCGTATTTTATGCTCCTTTGTTGGCCAGCAATTTTCAGATTAAGAAAAGGTTTTATAAGTTGCTTAAATATTTGTTGCTCGGCAGTAGTAAAATTAAATTTTATTATTTTTTGGCGATATGATACTTAACATCATATCGTCCAGTTGTCAGTCTGCTGTAATTTTTTTTATCAACCACGTCCAGGATCTCGTCTTGTTCACCGTCATTGTTAAATGAAATGTCGTCTTCTGTGTAATTGACCGAGTTGTGTTTATCTGCGACTATGGCATCTCCTGCTGTAAAATTATAGTCAGCATATATATCAGCAAGTCGTTTCATCAAATCCATATTATAATATATTTTTTATCTAATTTATTATTATAAATGACTAACGAAATAAAGTATCATCAGAAAGTTGATAAATTAAATTACAGAGAATTAGCCGAAGTAGTGCGATAATGTTTATCAGGGTATAGTTCTTACTCTTTTGACGTTATTGTTATGCAAGGTGATTCTAATAAGATTATGCTAACAGTGACAGAAAAAAATAAACTTAATTACAGTGGATTTATTACACTGAAATTGAATAAAAAAATTATGTTTTAATGTTTGCTCATAATTGTCTTACCAAAACCGAGCTAGAAAATATAATTAATCGTCATATCTAAAGATAATTCTGTCAAAGGTCGACATTGACGTTGCCGTAGTTGTTATTCCATCTGCAGTAGATTTTATTGTTTTAGAATTAATATAAAAATGTTTTGCTGCAGCTGTTATTAAAGGAAATTCTAGTTCCTCACCTGTACTAATGTTATATAATATTATAGGTTTAGCAGGACGTCTGAAATTAATACCACTTCCTCGTCCTCGTCTGTTATTTTCTTTAGACGATTATCTGTTTTAATACCGTTGACGTGATCTCTCACTAAACCATTAGATATATGTCCGTTAAATGTTTCGTAAACAAATCTATGGCTATAATAATCAACAAAATCTGTTAGTGTTCCTCTAACAGTTACTTTAAGATAACCGCTGTTATGTGAATTTCCTAGCACTTCTTTCGTTCGGATATTTCTTATAATTCCTTTATCAGAGGCTTCGTAAAGATCAAACACGGGATGAGGTTGAAATTCTTCTTCTAATGACAAATTTTCAATATTATCATCAGTAATTGTACCATTAACGTGATATACTCGTTGTCCTTCTGGAATTTCATCGCAAAATAATGTATAAATAATATCTTTTTTAAAACATTTCAACTCTCTCGTCATTATCACCTTTAACGCTGATCATCATTCCAGCTGGTGTTGATTTACCAAACGGTTTTCCGTATTCGACGTGAATCACTGAACTTAACATATTTCCCGCGTATAAGTTATACTTGGGATGAACATGATAGTATTCTTGCTCGCTTGCGCTTGTCATATACTATAAGCATTTTATATCTCTAATTAATTTTTCAACTAGCGCATTGTGCGGTGACATATCAATTAAATATATAAAATGTTATATAACAATGCTGAAATTGCGAGATATAGCCAAGAAGATCCCTATAGGAGAACCTACAAAAATAGATACCCTTTTGCAGGATTTAATAACAGTTATAAATTTGATAACCAAAATATTTTAGCGAATTTTAACTGTACAAATTTGTTTCATCTCTTATATCCGACTGTAACGCGAGAACTTGCAGTATATAAAAGTATAAAACTAATAGTACAGTATCATGTTATTTTATCAAAGTTACATGCACTTCATAAAGATATACTTGATAATACAGATTTCAGCAAAGAGATTGCCAAACCATATTTATCGGATAAATCATGAAAAATATTAGCCGGAACAAATATTTCATCAGTCGCCGATGAAATACATCAGGAAATAAATAAAAAATTGGAGAATTTACTGCATCAGGATCGGATTGGAAATTTGAAATGATTAAAGAAGTTTCATTTCACACAGCTAGATATAACGTATTTCGCGGTAGTTCTTAAGTTGATCTCCCTCAAAAAATTGAAAACAAAAAATGTTGCATAAACGTAAAGAACTTTGATAACAAATGTTTCCAGTGGGCTATTCTTTCTGCGATGTTTCCAGCAGAAAAAATGCTGATCGCGTTGACAAGTATTTTAGTCACGTATCAAAATTAAATTTTAATGGCATTTTTACTTTCCAGTTACAGAAAGTCAAATACCAAAGTTTGAAAAGCAAAATAATATTTCAGTTAATATATTTGGTCTTGACGAGAGTGAAAATGTTTATCCAAGGTATATTTCAGAAAAAGCTTCGCAATCGACAATAAACTTGCTGTTTTACAGGAAT
>JAECUM010026686.1:0-10923 GCA_016617855.1 Megalonaias nervosa | reverse complement strand
AAGTTAAAGCAAACACCAGCAAGTTTTCTCATATTAATCAAACAATTTTTTTCCTTGAATACAAACTGAAAATTTTAAAAAGAATCTACAGTACTGTGAATGAAATCTCGTAGTCCTGAAAGTTCTGACACAAGTCCAAAAGTACAGAGTATTCCATAAGAGTTCCAGTGGTGTTCCAAATAAAGTCCAATTTTCAACTTGCCGATGTGCCAGTGGCCTCAAATGTGATAATATGTCAATAGTCTTTATATATCTCAAATAATAACTGAACACAACTAAATGACAGTCTCCACTACCGATATTCAAGATAGGAATAAATAATTATGTTACTCACTATCTTATATAAAAAAAAAACTATGATGCAATTCATAACCATGAGAAGGGTCATAAGTTCATTTCCAGAACTTTCCAAACTGTAAACAAGGAAAGGGCCTTTAACAATCAAACAATCAGAACATGGGTAAATTGGTTCAAATTCCATCAGATTCGTCTTCAATATCACCTCAATACTTTTCAAGGTCAAAACACTTGTACAGAGGGAAACACCACATTGATTTCACTACTGCTTTCCAACTTGACAATACGGTCAGAGTTTCACTGATTAATTTGGCACTTTCATTTCATAATTTGTGGACAAAGTTTATGCACTTTCTACTGCAAAACTTATGTGTCAGCATAAGTGTATGTGCACAAATTCAACAACATCCCTAACCCAAATGTTTTAATCAATTCAAAAGCTTCTGCAAGCTCTTCATAGGCACTTACTACACAACAGAAACAGACTATTGTAATCTATAAAACCTGAACTAGTCTTGTATAAATTCATTCACAATGACTTCAACACTACTATTTAGATCAATGTTTCTCCCAGATTCCACATGTTCCTGTGGGTGGGGGAAATAGGTCTTTTAAGAGGGAGAGAGATATACCAATATTAGATGAATCAAAAGATTTATAGGAGCCTACATGCTTTCATCTCTCATTTCAGTCTCTCTGAAAGGCAATTACAAAACTGAGACAAATGAGACAAATGTGGCAAACGATAAACAAAAATGACAACATATTTGCAAAACTTTACATGGCTATGGATGGAACATAATCAAAGTAATATTTGAAGTATTATTTTAAAATTGTGGATACTGCGCCTTATTCATTTGACCTCGAATGACAAACATCTGTCCATCCATAAGTATAATATCAAAATATAAGAAATCTATGCTAAATTATTCATACAGAAGCTATGCCATTATACAATTAACTTTCCTACTATCTGTTTCTATAGGTAGTTAATTCTGTCCATTGTCAAAATGCATTCTTTATGGATAGTCACCAAAAGTGGCCTGCAGCGACAGCTTTTGAGGATGTTATTCCTGCAACCTTAATTCTTAACTGCATTCCATTCTCTCTTTCTTCTATCAAGTATAAGCATATGATCTGATGAACACACAAGTCTATCTTCAACTTGCTATTGCATTCTTTAATTCATTTTTATGTTTCATATGTCTTACTGTCCTTTTGCTATCCACAATCACCTACTCATAAAAAGAATACAGTACACTATCCATTGTAGGTCAGCCTACAGGAAAGTTTGTATGAAGTCAACAACAACTATTATATAATAATGTTACTTTGACCTTCCCGCAGGATAATACAAATCAGTAATTCCACTACATGCAATGATGTGTACCACCACTACTTTAGCCCCAATGTGGCCACATTCAATGTCCGCTGCAGAGGTGTGTATGTTCCGAAATTGATGATGTATCGGTATTCTGTTAGGTTATAGTTTATTCTGTACTTTGTTTATTCAGTGTAATAAGTGAAATAAATGTAGTTAAAACTAAGACAGTTTCTCTATCACTCTCGCTCTCCTAATCTGCTTATTACAAAAATTCCTTGAAACCATTGGAAAATGTTAGATTGAGTATTCACTCAAATATGTTTGTACATGCACAGTACATTTATTTATTCTTCAGGATTAAACCATCATTTTCTAGAGGGGCTAGAGATATACTGACATTAGATGAATCACAAGATTTTTTAAGTAGCCTACTTGCTTTCATCTCTCAATTCAATCTCTGTCAAAGGCAATTACAAAACTGAGATAAATGAGGCAAACAATAAACACAAATGGAAACAAATTTACAAAATGTTACAGATATGGATATAACATAATCAAATATTAGAAGTATTATTTAAAAACTGTGCATATTGGGCCTTATTTGTTTGAACTCCAATGACAAAACTCTGCCTGCCCATATGTAAAATATCAAATTATAAGAAATATCTGCTAAAATATTCATACAGAAGCTATGCCATTGTACAAGCAACTTCCCTACTATGTGTTTATATAGCTAGTTAATTATGTCCATTATCAGTTTGCATTCTTTAGGAAAGTTACCAAAAGTGGCCTGCAGCGCCAGCTTTTGAGTATGTTATTCCTGCAGCCCTAATTCCTAACTGCATTCCATTCTCTCTTTCTTTTATCAAGTATAAGCATATGATCTAGTGAACACACAAGTCTATCTTCAACTTGCTATTGCATTCTTTAATTCATTTTTATGTTTAATATGTCTTACTGTTCTCCTGCTATCCATGAAAAGAATAAAATTTGCTCAACTGGCTTGAAGCAGCTGTTCTGGATTTTTACGCCGTTTTGCATAATATATGTGCTTGTCATCTATCTTCGTCTACGTTATTGTGTTCATCATGCAATGGCTGTTCTGGCATAATGTGTTTCTTCATCTTCGTGTTTTTGGAAACAAGAACAATTAGACTTTTTCACAGCTATCTTGCTCCACTGCTTCAACTTCCTTTGTTGTGGAATACACCGCCATCACGTGATACTTGCCAGTCCACCTGTTTATGTTATGATGGACCCTCATTAATTGCTTTAAATGACCAGTCCTTGGCTCTCCACACTACATTGTACACTAGACTAAACGACCTGGGACTCATTCATCATTACTTAAATGTAAACTGAAGCGAAAAAAGAAACGTTGTTTCAAAGCTAGCCAGCATAGAACAGGAAGAAGAATTCCAGTTATCTCCTTTTTGCCCTTTCTGGCACAGCAATTTAAAAATATAGCCATTAATTTCGATAATCTAAATCAAATCCCTATTAAGTCAGCAACCTTTGTGTCAACTATCCAAGAGATACCATTGCGTATCGCCTTATTCCATGAAAATCAGTTACTAAGGACCACCAGAAAAGCGCACAGAAATAGTTAATTTTATCAATGATCAGGATATCGACATCTTTTTCCTGACAGAAACATGGCTAAAAATATCAGGCGATGAGCCCAAGTGCGCAGATCTAACACCCACCGGTTACTCCATCAAGTCATTCCCCCGCCACTCTCATGGTAGTGGAATTGCTGTCATAGCAAAACTCCATCATCAACCATTTTAATCACACTACAACCTTCGATTTTTACCACACATCGTTTGAACTAGTCCAAACCACACTCACACCAGAACAAAGGTCAGTCTATTTTTTTCTGCCTCTACCGCCCTCCCCCAGGTAGAAAAAAAACAAGCTGACTGAATCTCTTTTAGGAGCAGTTTCCAAATCTTCTGGAGTATGGAAATTCGATAGGTGGGAACGTGATTAATCTTGGAGATTTCAACTTTCACTTTGACTGTCCTGTAAAGCCATAAACATCAAAACACCTAGATTCCATTCACGTTTTCAACATAAAACGGTCAGTTAGCCAACCCACCCATAAACATGGTCATGTCCTAGACTGGATTCTTCATAGACCTGATGATAATATTCTACAGCCCTCGCTGGTGTCCCACGAACTTGCATCAGATCACCTCGGCATTATATGCCATCTTGACATATCAGTCCCTAACCCTCTATCTTTATTTACTACAAAGAGAAACCTCTGTATGATAAATAGAACCCAACTAATGCATGAAATCCAAGCAAACCTAGCAACTTGATAACTGCCTGCGTTCACTGCTTGACAAACATGCCCCAGCAACCAAGTGCAGAGTAGCAATTAAAAAGTGTTCTCCGTGGTATAGCAGTGTTAGGGGCCAGCTTCGCACTGCTAAAAGAGACCGCCGTAAAGCTGAGAGGCTTTGGCTTTCCACCAGACTCAATATTCATAAGCAAATCTATAAAACCACTAAGAAGAATGTCACAATCATAGTCCATGCAGCGAAATCAGACCACTACAGTACTAAGATCACGGAAAGTTCCAGCTGCAAAGTGCTCTTCAAGATTACTAACAAGCTAATGTCAAGGAACAAATGTACACCACTTCCAACTACCATCACTCCAGTCGACCTTCCGGACCCGTTTGGAAATTTCATCCGTGACAAAGTACAACCCATTAGAGATACGCTTGACAATATAATTTCAATTAACTCGTCGTCACCATACAGCTGCGATACAGAATTTCAGCGGCAACCGTTAGCAGCATTTGAACATGTCTCTATGGATTTAGTATGTACAATCGTGATGAGGAGTGCACCAAAAGTCATGTGAACTTGATCCAATTCCGACATCACTGCTGCTTGAGTGCTTAGATCCAATACTGCCTTCACTAACTGATGTTATTAACACCTCTCTCTCATCCGTGGAATTCCCATCATTTTTGAAAACTGCCACGGACAAGCCTCTGCTGAAGAACCAACACACAACCATAGCGATTTAAAGAATTACCGCTCAGTTTTCAATATCCCATTCATGTCCCATTCATGTCGAAAACTTAGAAAAAGTTGTTCTATCCCAGCTTTTATCTCATCTTGGATAGCAGAAAGATTAGTCCTCACCGTCTGTGACTTGTCTGCAGCATTTGACACAATAGACCATGATATATTATTTCACCATCACCAGCATGTATTTGACATTCACGATACAGCCTTGGGGCGCCGAGTGGCCGAGTGGTCTAAAGCGCTCACCATTATGGATCACTGCCATCTCACCTCTGTGTGCGTGGGTTCGAGTCTCAGATTCGGCCAATGTGGGTATGTGAAAAAGCCTGTAGAAACAGCCACGTAAAGTTTTGCAAACACTACGGTTTTTCTGTTTTATTTGTTTGTCTTGGCTATGTCTTGTATATGACTTTGAAAAAGACTCATTAAGAGTCAAAAGCAATCAGGCTAGTTAGATACTAGTTTTGCACTGTTCGTTGTCAGTTTATTGCATTTATCTTAATCAATCCCTGACATACATGATCCCTTGCTGGATCCAGTGCACTTGAAAGGACTGTTATTCCCCATATGATTTGTATTCTTTATATATATATATATATATATATATATATATATATATATATATATATATATATATATATATATACACACGCACTAAACAACCGATAACAAAAATATTTATTTGGTGTATATTGTAGTTCTGCCTAAAAGTAAGTTGCCTTAAGTGAACAACTACCAAAACATGCACAATTACTCAAACATTGTAATGGGAGAAGTGAACAACCATGAAGACCACTTTATCTCTCTCTCACTCTCGTCTTGCTCAGTAGAGAATACCTTGAAAGCCACAGAAAACTTTAGATTTAGAATTCACTTGAATATGTTGCTACATGCACCTTTCACTAATTTAATCTTCAGGGTTGGATCTAATATTAGAATACTTTTCCTGATACCAAAATATAATCATAACAATGTTCCATGCCTTCTGATCCAATTGATCGCACAGTCTTGGCCTCTGAAATCATGAATTATATGTGTTATTGTAGTTATTTAAGTGCGTCTTCTATTACTAAATGCACAATGGTCTGAAACCGAGTTGCTATGTATTTTAAGACTCACGTCATATAGGAAAAGTGAGATTCCATATCTAAGAGGCACCATTGTTATATATACATACATGTAATTATAGTGATTGTTAGATATTTAAAGTGTCCTATGCTGTAAGAAGTCCATTTAGTTCTGAATTGTGCTCAATACAGGTATACAGACTGGTTCAACTTAATGAGTGTGAGCTTTGTATGCAAATGTAGATATAGTACAATGTATTCATCCTACTGCATATTTTTCTAAATATATTTTTCTTAGCTATTCTTGTCTTAGCTTGTCTTATAACTCATGCTCATGCATTCCTTGTACAATGCTTTGCTTTTCTTTCATGAAACTAAATACTTGGTTGATGAATGTATTATGTTTCTACTGGATGAGAGGGGGAGAGAGAAAAAAAGAGGGTTGGTTGGTTGGTTGAATTTTTACGGCGCACAAGCACTATGAGGCTATTTAGCGCCATACAAAAGGTTATATCTTTCATCATTTGATTGATTGATTGATTGATTGATTGAATTTTTTAACGGCGCACCAGCACTATGAGGCTATTTAGCGCCATGCAAAAGGTTATATCCTTCATTATTTATAAGTGGTAAAAGAATACGTATCGACCAGCGATACGAAACCAAACAGTTGAAGGTAAAACGATAAAATGGTAACGGTGATAAATAAAATTTCCCGATCAACGGGGAGTGCAAATGATATATGACAACGAAAACAGGTGAAAGGTAATTAAAATCTAGCGACGGTATATATAGCACATAAAACTGTTCAAGGTGATAGCATAAAAGCTATAACTTATGATAAATATTTACTTCCTTCAGGAAGTCTATAATATAAGAAATGCTAACTGTATCAAAGAGCTCCCTAATGTCATGCACATTGTAATAATGGTTACGCGTAGGTTGGAGGTCGAAACACTCCAACATAAAGTGCTTAACAGTGAATGGTTCATTGCAAGATATGCACTCTGGTGGGTCTTCTCCTTTTAGTATATAGGAGTGGGTTAAATAAGTATAGCCGATTCGAATTCTTGCAACGACTACCTCCTCCCTACGGACGGCTCTGTAGGAAGGAGTCCATTCTCCTAGGGTTGGCTTGATGGCATGAAGTTTGTTATTCACGGCATCATTCCATGATGCCTGCCATTTCTGACGTAAACAGTCTTTGATACTACGTTTAAAATCAGTATACGGAGTATTAAAATCAGATGGTTCTAGTGATAGGGCCATTTTAGCAGCGCGATCTGCTTTGTCATTACCTTTAATTCCAATATGGCTGGGTAACCAACAGTATACTATATTGTGGGAGGTACTCAGCTCAGTATGTTTAAGAAGAACATTAGCTAACAATGGATTCTCCAGTTTTCTATTATGTGGTGACTGAAGTACTGATAGTGAATCGGAGAAGATGATGCTATTTAAAATACGCTTGCTTTCAATATATTGCAATGCAAGGTCTATTGCTCTGATTTCGGCTGAAAAAATTGATGTACCATTTGGCAAGCGAACTTTTGTTGTGTGTTTTGCACTGACGAAGGCTGCAGCAGCCTTTTCCTGATCTTTTGATCCATCAGTATATATTCTTGTATAATTTTCAAATTGGGCGAGGAGTTCATGGTAAGAGTTGTGGAAGATGGAAGGGTTTGTCTCCGATTTTTTTCCATCGTGTAATGTGAAAAGTACCTTTGGTTGTTGAAGTAGCCAGGGAGGTGTTTCGGAGACGGTCGTTTTCAGAATTTTTGAAAGATCAATTTTGGTACTGTCAAGGCATGGTACTATTCTAATGCCAAAGGTAGGTATGACGTTTGGTTTATTGTCATATAAGGTTTTATATTTGGGTTCAAAGACAGCCGAAAAAGCAGGGTTCAGAGGGTTTGAGCTTAATTTGAGAGCATACTGTGCAGAAAGCATTTCTCTACGTTGTGGTAAAGGTGGTTCGTTCGCTTCAACGAGTAGGCTTTCACACGGGGATGTCTTAAATGCTCCCAAGGCAAGTCTTATTCCCTGATGATGAATTGGGTCTAGCATCTTCAAATAGGACCTCCTAGCTGAACCATAGACAACGCAACCATAGTCTAGTTTCGAGCGAATAAATGTTCCGTATAAACTGAGTATGACTTTCCTATCAGCACCCCAGTCGGTGTGCGCTATTACTTTAAGTAAGTCTAGAGACTTCAAGCATTTAGCTTTCAAATTCTTCAGGTGTGGAATAAAGGTCAGTTTTCTGTCGAAGATAATACCTAAGAATTTTGCTTCCTCAACAACTGGAATAGGTGTTCCTTCCAGCGTGAGATTAGGTCCATCATGATGTCTTCGTAGCTGACAGAAATGCATACATACAGTTTTTGATTTCGAGAATTTGAAACCGTTAGTATTGGCCCAATTTTGAATCTTGTTGATATTTTGCTGTAATTGTCTTTCAATTGTATGCATGTGCTTGGATCGGTAACATATTAAAAAGTCGTCAACATATAGGGAGCAATCCACACCGGGAGTCAGACACTTGGTGATGCTATTAATTTTTATGTTGAAAAGCGTCACCGATAAAATACTGCCCTGGGGCACACCCATCTCTTGATCGTGCATATCAGAGAGGGTGGAGCCCACTCGTACCTTGAATTCCCTGTCTGAGAAAGAAGTTTGATATGAACGAGGGCAGTCGGCCTTTTAGACCCAGATCGTGCAGGTCATTTAGTATTCCGTACTTCCACGTTGTGTCATAGGCCTTTTCCAAATCAAAGAAAACCGCTACTAAGTGTTCCTTCTTGATAAAAGCGTCGCGAATAAATGTTTCCAGTCTAACCAGATGATCATTGGTACTACGACCATAACGAAAGCCACTTTGGAAAGGAGATATTAAATTGTTGGTTTCCAAATACCATACAAGCCGAGAATTGATCATTCGTTCCATTGTTTTGCATACGCAGCTAGTTAATGATATAGGTCTATAGTTGCTAGGATCTGCGCTATCTTTGCCTGGTTTGGGAATTGGTATTACTGTTGCTTCTTTCCAAATTTTTGGTACATTACCAGTAATCCATAAATCATTGAAGATTTCCAGAAGAACTGTTAAGGATGGTTCTGGAAGGTGTTTCAAAACTGGTAATGTATATCGTCAGGCCCAGCAGATGTATAATGGCCTTATTCAAAGATTCTATAAGCTCCGACAATGAAAACGGTTGCTTATAGCTCTCTGAGTTATTCGATGTGAATTTCAACCGTGTTTTTTCTTTATGAGCTTTCAATCTTCGGAAAGCTTCTGAATAATTAGACGATGAGGAATTTTTGGAGAAACAATCAGCAAGTACATTAGCTATTTCTTGTTTGGTATTGAAATTGTTATTATTTAGCTTCAGATGTCGGAATGAATTGTATTTTCCCTTTCCATTTATTTTGCAAATCGTGTCCCAAACTTTCTTTACTGAGGAACGAGAGTTTAAAGTTGAAACATATTTTTTCCATGATGCTCGTTTACTTTCTTTAATTATGCGGCGAGCTTTGGCCCGAACAATACGGTACTGAGTTAAGTTTTCGGGCGTTGGACGATTATTAAATTTTTTTCAGTGCTTCTCGGCGTTGTCTAATGGCTTCTTTACATTCTTTAGTGAACCACGGTTTTTGGGTTCTTTTACAATTCGGCGAGGACTTAGGAATAGATTCTTCTGCAATCTCAATTAAGACGGATGTAAATTGTCGAATAGGATCAATATCGTTTAGGACGGTATTCCTGTTGAATCTAGCTGTACAAAGTGTTTCAAACTTGGTCCAGTCAGCTTTCTTTAAATTCCACTGTGGAATCGTGTCATCAATTGTAACGTTGGTGTTCTTAAGAGAGATTGGAAAGTGATCACTGCTGTGAAGGTCATCAGCGACCTTCCAATTATAATCCAAAAGTAGTGAAGGAGAACAAATTGTCAAGTCGATGCATGTGTATGTACCAGTTCCTGGGTGCAAGTACGTCGGAGATTTGGTATTAAATAGACACAAGTCGTGTCTAGTAATAAAATCTTCAACCTTTTTGCCCCTGTCGCTTATGTAATTTGATCCCCATAAAATATTATGGGCATTAAAATCACCGAGTAAAACAAATGGTGCAGGAAGTTGTTGAACAAGCGTGTCTAATTCGTTTGGTAATAAGTTGGTGTTTGGTGGTATATAAATAGAACAAAATGTAATCACTCGATGTAGAGTGACATTCACAGCAATGGCTTGCAAATTTGTGTTTAAAGGGATGACGCTATGTGGGGCTCTATTGTTCACAGCAATAGAAACCCCTCCTGAGGCCCTGTCAACGTTCTGTAAGTAGGTGTTAAACAGGGAGTAGTTTTTAAGTGTGATGTTGTCCCTATCTTTTAAAAAGGTTTCCTGAAGGCATAGTATTGCAGGATCATATTCGTTTAAAAGCAGGAGAATATCATTGTAATTGGCTTTAAGTCCTCGACAATTCCATTGTATGATCGTGTTCTTCATTATAAGTTTAGATTGGAGATTTTGGAGCTAGGTTAGACTTTTCGCGGAGAGAATCTATATGGTTATTTCTACGGAGGAAGTACGGGGATGATTTTTTTGTTAGGTCTGGAGCTACTTTGAGAACATGGAGCAGTATCTTCTGCATCCATGCTCTCAATGTCCCCAAACCTGTTATAGAGTTTGATGGGGTCTTCTGACCCCTTTTGCTGCCTATTTCCTTGTGATCTGTTTTTGTTCTTTGGTGATTTCTGTTGTTGGGTATTATTGAATGTTGTTTGGGTAGATGCCGTGGTTCTTTGTGCTTGGTAATGGGGGGTGTTAGTGCTTGATGTTGGCTCGGGTGCATCTGTCTGCGTTTGAGCGTCCTTCGTTGCCTTGGGATTGTTCTTCACTACAGTGGAGAAGGATGGGCCAGGAAGAGATGTTTTGCCTGTACAAGCTTTCTGGCCTCTGGATAGGGAATGTTGGATGTATATTTAACCCTCTGTATTTCCTTCTCCTGTTTCCAGGTATCACAATCCTTGGAATTGGCGTGGTGCTGCTTTCCACAGTTGACACAATGCGGAGTGGCTCTACACTCAGATTCCTGGTGAGAGTGATCTCCGCATCGGCCACATATTTGGCTTCTTGAGCAGCGGTCTTCATGATGACCATATTTCTGACACTTGTAACATCGAAG
>JAECUM010026684.1:22500-36632 GCA_016617855.1 Megalonaias nervosa | reverse complement strand
TTGTGAGTTTACTCGTGCAGCATGTTGGAAAGCAATGAATATATGTCGCGGTGCAGAGACACCTTGCTGTGATGCTATCTGCCATATAAATAAACCATTAACGTTAGTTTGAATACTATCTGTGGTCATCGTCAGCCATGATAATGTCGATTTACCGCCTTGATCCATAAAAGAAAGTAACCGTTGTTCTTCAGTAATCGATGGAGTCCTTGTTCGCATCCACAATAAAAGTTTTGTTAGTATTACTTTACCTACACCATCGGCAGGTCGCTAGATTGCATCATCGTCGGTAGCCTTTCGTACGGGTACAACTGTATGCTTGGCTCCGAAAATGACCTTTTTGACATTTCTGCAAAATCCAAAGATATGTGACAGTGGAATTGCACATGAAAATCTTCTACTTCCATCTTTCAGCATTGATTGACGTGCTTTAAATCCTAAGTTGAATTCAGGATTAGCATCATGAACCACCGGAACCACATCTGCGTCGTCAGCAGCAACGGTAACTTTTTTTGGTCGTCTTATGTCATACTGTCTGCTGTCAGGATGGTTAGTGGTATCGTTTACAAACATCATTGACGGACCAGCTGATCTTGAATAATCGTCGCTGTACCTCGCAAGGTCAGGTATCGTCGTGGAAACGTCGACGTCCTTCTGAATTGATTCAATATTTCTTCCATCGATGATATACGTAGCACTGTCAAACAAGGCCATGATCCATTATTAACAAAACCAACTCTAAAACCAGCTCCATATTCAGTATCATCTGTTTTCAGAATTTCACCTTCTACTTCAGTAAATGCTTCAGCGGGCAAGAAATATCTGCTTGTATCCTGAACTTGCAGTTCAATTCGCCCACGCTGATTTGGCTCTCGTGCGTCATAAGAATAATATTGGCAATCACGTATCGATTCATCTTTGAGAATTGGCGCGTCCATGTCGAATGCGGGATCAGATACACGCTTGAATATTTTATTATATTTGTTATCGTCTAGCACGAAGACCACTTCCTGCTATCAGACTAGCAGTTATATTTTTTTCTTTTTCTGACATGGGTACACCAGCCAACTCTGCTAGTTTTTGATTCACAGCTGGATTTATTATTTTGCTAATATTTGCAGGCATAACTTCTGTGCTGGGTAATTTTACTGGCTGAGGTTTTACTGGCTGAGGTTTTCGTCGTATTAATCGTGCTAATCTATCCTTGATTGCCGAGAATGCTTTACCGGCAACATCACCAACAGCACTAATACGTTTTTCACGAACTAAGTCAATAGCTTTCATTCCCAGTTGCTTTGCAACCGGTATTACTTTTGGGGCTATCCTTCTGAATAGACCCTGAACAACATCACAGAGTCCATCGCCGTAGAACGCATTATATGTAGGTAATCGCGAATTTATCACCCTAACCATTGTCGGTCCACGGTGAGCATTATGTATAATCATCTTATTTTCTTGTCACTGATCTAATTGTATTGCCTTAATCAATCACTTCGGTAATCATTGGCGATGTAATCGATGAGGGACCGAAAAACATTAATATCTATGATACCGCCTGCAAATAATCTCTGACAAATATCAACTACTTCATTAATGATCTCTGAGGAATTATTGCCAACTCATTTTCCGCCAACCAAAATTTCTAATCGTTCTACATCGGCAAGGACGTTATTGGGGCTTGGAATAATAAGACCACTTCCCTTTGTACCTGTGCCAATACCACTCCCAGTTGCGCAGGGGGAGTCTTGCCATTCTTCTTTTTCCTCACTTGTTGTTTGTACTGGTCGCTGTTGTTGTTGGTTTTGTTGTTGCTTTTGTATTATTTGTTGTTGTTGTTCTGGTGGTAATTGGTAAAATTCATAATAAGTTTCCACATAACGCATAAACTCAGCATATCTTAGATCATCATTTCGGGCCTGATCAACTCAGTAGTGTATGCGAAATATCCATTTGAACCAGTTATCACGACTTATTTTATCATTCGCGTACTCGGGGTTTAGAAAATTTCTTCTAGTATCATAACTTTTCACATCGCTCATAGCTAATTGTTTTACGTTTTTGGCGCTCCTGATATCATAATTTCTTCAGTAAATTTATCGATCGGATCAGTTCTCTCTCTTGCCTGTTCTGTCCCTGGTTCTTGCACCGGTTGAGGTTCTGGTATACGATTTTTTATATCATCTATTTCAGCGCGAGCTTGGCCAATACTCTCAATTATTTCTTGCATTGGTTGAGCAGCAGCTATTTCACCTGGAAGTTTTCTTAGAATCTTTTTTGTTTTCTTAGCTCTTTCTGCTGTTTTTCCAGTTGCACTAGCTGTTTGCTCTAACGTGGGAAGAAGACGTTTGGTAGCTTTTGCAACTTCTTCGGTAGCTTTTGTAACAGGTTCAAATAACTATTCTGCACCCTCTGTAAAATCCACCTGAGACTTCTGACGCTGTTGTAGTTTTTGCTTGACAGAATCATTGACGGGGAGATATTTCTTAATTGCCTCTAGTCGCTGTCAAGCTAGTTTAGCTGTGTGAGATTCCATTATTGATATAATACTGATTCAATTAAACACACACACATTGCAGCAGGGAGAGCGACGACATCGAGTGAGGGAACGGTTACATAAGCAAACATGCCATACAAAAATTAAAACATAAATGTCAAAAAATAAAGTAACAAAAATAAGCTAATCCAATTGGAAAAGTTTCGGGTCGGTTAGAGGCTTTGGTTTAACGTTATTGACGTTTGTATTTTCATCTCTGTAGGAAGCTTTATTTTCGCGAACGGAGCCTCCTAACTTTTGTAGGGTTCACCCTCCCTGCTGCTAAAGATAAACAACAACGACAAAACCACTACCTCCCAAGCAAAAATAAAAAAAATAAAAAAAAAAAAATAAATAAAAATAAAATTTAAAAAACCCAACAAAAAACAAAAAACAATCAAACAAACAAACAAAAGAAAACACAAACAAAAACAACAGCAACAAAAACCTAACCGAAAATCCCCTCAAAACATGCGATGACCAGATATGGTAACTGAGTGATGTTATACGTTGGATAAAACCTACCATAATTGGAGTTAATCATGTAAATGCACGTGGATGCTCTCTAATTAAACTATCTGAGGAAAAATATTTTACTAGCGGCCATGCAAGTGGTATATTTTATATATACGTACGTTTCGAAATATTCAGATTGAAAAATGATAAAATCTCATCTTGTCCAGTAATATTATAACATTTTACCCTCGATCTCCTTCTGCTGTTTCTGTCTTTGAAGGCACACGACCATAATCTTTGGCTTGTTTTACTCCTGAGATATTGTTCTCTTCATCAAACCATCACTGTTGTTTCTGAGTTGCACCAAACTGAAATTACGGGCTCCGAAAAGTACGAACTGCGCAAATTCTGCCTGCCGGGACAAACTTATGTTCACATGCAACGTAGTATAATTGGCTCAAATGTAACATCATGAACCAGATGCATGAGTATTATTTATGTATTACCCTTTGAGTCAATCATGCTTCGCCTTCAACGTGTGTGCCGCATAGTCATTGAAAATGAGTGTAACGTGTATTGTGTATTTGTGTAGACTTAGATTATTCTTCCGTGGAACAGGATTGCTAAAGTTGAATCGAGTTATGGTAAGTAGGGACATGCTTTTGCACCTACAAATGTTCTCAGATTAATGAAGGAATGTATCGTAGAGTCGCAAACACCATATCTCTCATTAAAATAGAGCTTGTTGCACAGGAGCTTAAGTTTGTCGCGGTACTGCGGCAAGCAAAATTCGAGCAATTCATACGTTTTGGAGCCGATAACTCCAGTCTGGTGCAACTCGGAAAAATCAATATAGTTTGTTAAATAGAAAAAAATCTCAGGAATAAAACAAGCCATAGATTATGGTCACGTGCCTTTAAAGACCGAAAGACCAGAAAGAAATAGAGGGTCAAGTGTGGAACGAAGTTTTTGGAAGTTACTTACTTTGTCTCTTGTATAGCATGATAGATGCGGTCCTGTGTCAGAACGGGTCATGGGGGTAATCTGAGGTAATTTTGTCACTTGGTAAGATTTTTTCCTTCAGATTATTGCTTTTTTAACATCAAGTTAGCGTCCAGCACCTGTGGTAGAAGGCTGTGTTTTGATAACTTTTGAACGATGTATCCATGTTGAGCTTTACATTACAGTGTGCTGGGTAACAAGCATTTATCGCAGTTTTAACTTTCTATTTTCAAAAGAAAGAACTGAATGAAGTTTGTCGGAAATATTTTATCAGTCAGCTTTTATAATTATAAACCTTGCTTTATCAATTTGTTTACGAATCTTCGAACCAAAGTATGTAGCTCTTCATAAACCGGTAATATTATCAGCGGCTGAGACGATTTGCTGCTTTCAACGGTTTTGAACCGTCAAGGTATAAACATTAATTACTTAATCTATAATTAGCATTATTAGTAGCAGAAAGTGACGTTTCTATTGTGATAGGGGGATTTTCTTGGCTGATTGTTCTATCAAGTCTATGGACGCTTTCTTGCTCATGTAAACATAATGATGCTTGCGAGTCGTGCCATTTTCAAATAAAGAAAATGAGGTCTACGGGTCAAAGTGTTCAGTCTAGGCATATAATGATATTGTTACGTGTAGGCTCGTACAATAATAACAAGACAATAGAGTGAAGTCAACAAGCTTTGTATATTTTAACAAAATAATTTATTTCCCTAGAAAACAATGTAAAAATTGGAAAATAGGAATTACGGTTTGTGAATATAATCAAAAATTTAATCCTAAGAATGAAAAAATACAAGTCCTATCACTAAATAGTTATATTAGAATCCAGGTTCGAATCTCGACGACGTTCCAATATGGAAGGCGATGACGTCAGATGTGGTCCTTGTACAAAATAGCAACAATTCCTCAACTGAATCACAGTTGATGTTTCCAAATAATTCCAGAATAACTGAATTCCTTTCTCCTAGAATTTTATAAAAAAGTACACTCGTTTGGTTTTCAAGAGAATAAATTATTAAATTCCAAAAACAAATGAACTTCAAAAACAATCTGGTTTCAACAATAAAAACCTATCCAGCCTTCAAGGTTTCAAAATATAACTGACTGACAAGCGCTCAGAAAGGGTATTATATCAAACCAAATTATCATCCCGTTCTCACAAGATAGATCACGTGGTCTCTTAACACTTGAACAACGCAATAAGAAAAAAAGTAATTTGTCACGTAGCAAGAACCCCTATCTACTCTCACTCTGAAATAAATTTGAAAATAAAACATTGTTTATTCAGACTAGACAAAATGACCTTGGCAATAGCCAATCGTTTTCGCGTAGCGCTTGCACTACCGTGGACCAAGGTGAACTAAAAATATTGCTATTGTAGCACCTTTTACGTCTTAGATAAACAGAATTACTGAAAAAGAATTTCGAATACCGTGAAAATAATCATTACAATAAAATGTAATGAAACAAAAGTAAAATAAAAAAGAATTTTAAAACTAACACACAAGCAATTTAATTACATATACGTAACAATATACATATTTGGCGTATTTCTGTGACCTTTATTTGACTTCGAGTTTAACACATTATACTGGCACACTGGGGCTATTTTTTCATAGAAAAAAGCGAGGATGGGGATGGATTTCCGTGGTAAAAATGCCTCGAGTTAAAACTGCTCATGCACTTTAATCAAGAGAATAAGATTTATTGTTCTTGACCAATAATGTTTAAAAATCAAGTGTAATAAAATGAAATAAATTAAAGGCTAAATTTAAAAGAAGAATTATTTATGTTGAGACAGATGAATACATGCTATTATGCATAATGTAAAAAGCAAAAAGAAAATGCACCTTAAAAGTATTTAAAGTTTGATAATGACATAGTTGGTGGTAAATAATCCAATACTGGCATTTTATCAGCGATAATTATGTACATGAGCTGTTTGTGAGTAATAAACACATGATACATGATAAAGATTTGTGATAAAGTCTATTCGCAAAGTAATAACATGGAAAAGCTGGGCCTGAAGACCGGGGTGTGGTGTGGTGGGGTTAAAATGATTGATTGGGGATTGACACAAATTTCAAGAAAATCGTGCAGAATATAAAAAAAAAAAATGTACAAGAATTGCACATCACATTTGCAAACCCCACATTTTTCTTTATTTGATTTCTTCTATATTTGAAATTTCTCGTTCTTCATCAAATGTGTGGAGGCTATTTCCCACCTGCTCTTTTCTAGTATAGAGTATCTTAAGGACAACACTGCATTTCCTATAGTCCACATGAAAAACTATGGTGGCAAATTACTTCCATATGGAATTGCAAAATGTCTTCTGGTTTTGCTTAATGCGTTATGATGTATGGATGTTCTACCCACCTACTTGCACTATTCGATTAATCGGAAATTACTCTCTAATCTGGCTAGCATTTTGTGCCGTAATCCATGGAAAATCTTTGTTTACATTATTATCTTGCAGGATGGGTTTATTCTAAATTATATATTCAGTAAATACGTGAACAATCAAAGAATTGATTCTCGTATACATGGTCTTATTTAAAAAAGGTCGAGGCAGCAAAATGATAACGGTGAGTAGCGATGAGCTGAATATAACCATAGACTTCAATGTAGAATTAAAATCAATCTCTTATTAAAAACGTAAAAATTATAAAGTAACAAAATGAGAAGAATAAAATAATTATGTATTGGATTTTTCAATTTGAGCATATAAGTCAGTTGATATTACATAGTTTACAAATTACCAAATTTAAAAGTACCGTTACTTAAAGTGCACGTCAGATTTTCATAAACATCCTCCAGTATCAAGTACTAAAATTTGATTTTTACAAAATATATTTATCATTTTAATTGAAATAAGATTAAAATTAATTTTCAATTTACAGGGGCTTAAGTAGAAAAAGAAAACAGAATGACTTTTCTGTCGAGGATACAGATTCTGATTTTTAATCTGATAAAATCCCGAAAATAGACATAAGAATAAAGTGATTGTGAACTATATGCTGTATCGTTATTTTATTCTAACTTATCTCTGCTTAAATACAAATGTCTGTACCTTTGGCCTGTAAAATTTGTTAGCAAAACTACACTAAGAAAGGTTGTCTTCCTAATACAACAATTACGCTTTTCACCATAGAAACATGTGAAAAATAGTGTTTACTTTCTTATGCCAAATTTTGGTGTTAAATCTTCCCCAATATTAATGTTAATACTAGTTACGTTTTCAGCCTTGTTAGCTCTACTGGTTGTAGGCTAGAAGACCCTATGAGATGGCCCGTCCATCCGTTAGCATAAGTTGGTTATCAATATTCCTCCCAAACTAATTGGAGGATTGCATCAACAACATATCTGGCCTAAGGTTTATCTGCATTCTTTGGAATGGACAGGGGTATTTTGATTAAATAAATATCCTTACTATTGTTTTTTTCATTGCATAGATTGTAACTAATTTTTGGGAGCTGTCACATATTACTGCTTTCTAAATGAGTAAATTTGTATAATGTTTTCATGGTTTGGTCTCTTGCGCACCATAGGATCTTATCGCTACTCTTCCTTGATGGATGGTCAAATGAGTTATGATGTTTATTTTGTTCCAAATGAAAATGGTGCCGATCTGACATCCAATATATCCACAATGGCAGCCATCTTGAAAATCTTGCTCTCTCTCTCTACTCCTGCTCGATGGATGGTCATATTAATATTTTTGTAATGTTTAACTGCATATTTTGTACTTTCTTGCCAGCAGTGGGGCATGTGTGTTTCAGAAATAAAGTAGCTTTCATTCTTCCAAGTTTCAATATAGTTTCTGAATATTATCAAGATGTTCTAGGAACGCTGTGTTATAACCTTATGCAACAAAGTTGTAGCAAAATTTCAGCAAGTTCACTAAATCACGTTGATAGTTTTCAGCAACATCGTTGCCTCAACTTTAGAACAACGTTGAATTCTTAGCTATTTATGTTTCAGTCAAGTACATATCAACTGACCTTGGTAAATGGGGAGCCGGGGCAGCTCAGCGAGTAGAGCGGGTTCGATACTTGCACTGTCTAGCCCTGATAGGCTGCCACTGCATGTCGTTGGGAAAGGCACTTAGCTTCCATTTTTTTGGGCATGATGTAGCCAATTATGTATTAAAAGTACAGTTCAAACCAACAAAAACAAAAACATAACCTTTGGTAAATTCCAATAGTTTAAAACGTTCTATTGCTACATCTCTTCACAGTGTATGTCCACACTATAGTAGGTAAAATATGTTGGAATGTGTGTTTATATACTATATAATTTATATATAACGTCCTAATATTTGTGTGCAATTTATAACATGTTATTTGCTATTCAGTAATTACCTAAAGTACTGCAGATTACAAACTCTACTACTTATTTACATCGAGAAATTAGATGTATCACTCTTTATCATACAGTCATAAGAACAAGCATACACATCTGCATACTACTGTTTGTATTTACTCGAGTAAAGTCTTTGTGCACCTTAGTTTTCGGGTATAGTTAATCTATTCCAGTCAGGTTAAATTAGGACTTTCTTTAAATAGGTGAAGAGTGGGCTTCCAAAAGGCAGCTTCTTTAAAGGCAGGATATAGTCAAAAGCGATAAAAGAAGGAAGAGGACCACATTTATGACGACCACGAACTAGGTGAATGTTTCAAACCTTCGGGTAGGCAACGATATACGCTATATATTTTGATTTACATCATTATTTTGAGGAATTGAATTTGTTTTTCCTTTTGGTCAATCGGTTCCTGTACAATACAGATAGAGAATATCAATATACGTTATATCACTATGCGATAGGAAGAGTTGCAATCTATATCTATGTTATGTTGTTATGTATATTTAATTTGTATTGTGTTATTGAGCTTAACCCATAATTGAGGGTAGGAGTTTGGGCATACCCGACTAATGTTTTTCTTTTGCAAACAACACATTATATAGCTAATTCCTAACTATTATTTTAGATTATAGTTTAAGATAATTATTACTTGGAGGTAAACATGTTTACTTGGATCTGAGTTTAGGACAGTGGTATTCCCCTTGGGAAAATACTGGTCTACCTGATGTTTTTCTTGTTCTTTACTAAATTTGTCGCAAGAGTCCTGACCTTAATTACAATTTATAAAGGTCTTGAAATGAACATTTGAACCTAATCATGGTTCTTTTATTGTGTCTTAGTTTTTTATTTAAAGGTAATGATAAACAGAATTACTAATTCCATATCTTAACATCAGTCTTAATGGAATAAATTTTTGTTGTGTTCAGTTTAATTTGAGAGGATTTATTCATTTAAATTATTCATTGGAATTAAAATGTGCTTCTTTGGCTTTTGGACTAAATAACTATTTTAGAATTATTGCGAAGTAATTCAGGGGCATTTTGGATTATATCGTAGTGATACCTCAAAACTGTTGACACATTAGCAAATTCGAAGCTACTGGTACATCAGCACATTCAAGATTGAAATTTATTCTGAACACAATTGGAATTCATTCGGAACATTCTAAACTTTGGGACATGTGATAGAACTTTTAGGATTTTTCAAACTTTCACTTTGTATTCTAAGGAAATAAATTATTTGTTGAATTTTACCAAACGTGTTGGTTTTCGCTCTTTTCTGTTACTTAGTTTAAGACCATAGGGTCGCAACACTGTGTTTAGCTTCTGGCCATGATTGTGGATTGTAAAGTTTATTTGTAAATAACATATTACACAGCTAACATTTCTCCATGATTGTGCAGTAGACTGTACTTTAAGTAAGATAATGTAAACATGTTGACATAGCCTGTTTTGCTTTATAAGGTTCTAGAAGGTGTACCTGCTTTTGGTCTTTGTTGTAAGTTATAAATAGGTTGTTTACTGATATTGGTGGGATTTTTATATAGAAATTTAGAATGTTCTAGAAGAGAAATTGTTTACGAATTTGATGGGAAAATGACCCACATCCTGGTTATCTTGTTGTGTCTTGCTATTTGTTTTATATAATGTTGTTTTCATGATATTTATTGATTTCTAACATCAGTCTTTGTGGGATCAGTCTTAGTTCTTGATAATAATGTCAATAAAACATTACATATATAAAAATTAATATTAAACATACCATTACTAATATCTGGATTAAATGTAACCCTTTGATTGGCATATCTTTTGGCATATACACAAAAAGTGAAACTTAGCTTCATGTACCTTTCAATCACTCATAGGACATATGACAAAGGCCGGAATCTGATGCCTTCCTAAAACCACATCATTAATCGCAAGTTCAACAGTCTATGAAACAGTCGTCTATTTTTAAGATTATCAGGAACATTACACTTGTTCACATTTCAGAACGTTTTATAGTTATGATTCATTTGTAAAGAAGCCAAATGATTAAACACACAAATCATTCATAAAAAATGACAATGCATAATCAACTGCCTAAACTGCACGAAAAATGGACCAGTATCATCTGTATCATACTATACCCTTTGTCACAACCCCTCTACGGTATTATAAATAATATCGCAGAAGGTGTGCATTAAAATTTAACGACTTCCGAGCCCCCCAGTCTGTAATGCCGACATTCTAAACACATAGTACAACTCAAGGTTGAATAGAAGGCAATGTTATCAAATATAAAAATCAATTCAAATAATTTCCTGGACAAAGATCTTCAATTTCAAATTTCAAGAATGATTTGGACGTATAGCTTCAGTTCAATACTATCTTGACACAATAACTGGCCTGGTTAACCAAATGCCATTTTACACCTTAATTCGTCACATGAAAGTTAATGTCCTATTGTGGACTTGGGATAAAAACAACACAAAAACGTCGATAATTCTGTGCAGCTAGTTTAGGATTTATTGTATGTTTCTTCAGGCACAAAACGTTTTGAAAGAAACGGATGACGTATTTATATTTAAGATAACAATTACGTCATTTACGTAACGTCATAAATGATATGCGTCATCATAACAATTTTATATATATGACAGGATCGAAAAGATACATGACTCTCTAATGAAACCCGAATCAGTAAAATAAAAAAATAGAGACAAACAGTCATACATACAATTATATTGTTATAAACGATATACAACATATCAATTTTTTAATTAACATTTATAAAATTTTATATAGTGCATTGGTATTATGGCCATTAGGATACCAAGTATCTAATTTATGAATCCAGCAAGTTTCTTTTATTAGTCTATTCATGTCTCCATGCACAATATCTATTGGAATGAAAGAAAAATCGAATAGAAAATGATTATTGGTATCAAAATGTATTGAAAAATTGGAGGAGAACTGATGATCTCTATAATTTTTTATGTGAAAGCGACGATTATTCATTCTCTTAGAAACTTGTTGAAGTGTTTGTCCAACATATTGCATGTTACATTTTTTGCAGGTTATCAAATAAATCACATCAGTTGATACGCAGTTAGTGTTATACCGTAGAGAAAATACTTCTTTTGTATTGGCGCTACTAAAAGAAGTACTTTCTCTTATATTTGCACATTGAGAGCACCGATGTTTGTTACACTCAGATGACGAAAAATATCTATTTTATTTTCTGTCTGTTTAGTTCTAACTAAAAAATCTTGCAAATTCTTGGGTCTTCTATAAGGAAGAATTGGTTTATTTTTGTAAAGTGTTTTTACACTGTTTTTATTTGATAAATTTAGGAGCCTCCAATATTTATTAATTATAATGCCTATGTCCTCTTGTGGGAGAGTTTCTGCTCAGTACTTTGGCTCTGTACTCATCTGCTATTAATTTCTCGTCCTTCATCCTTTCATCCTCTTCCTCCTTCTGTACTTCGTGCCTTCTTTGTAACCTGGAAGTTTACTCGGCTTCCGTCGCCTTCCGCCTTCTGTCCTCCTCCCTACTCCTTCCTACTTATTCTCTCTGTGTCGTCACTACGTACATCCTGGGAATCTCTCAGCGCCTACTCTCACGAGTGTCCTGGCAGCTTACTTCAGAAGCTTGTTTCACCCATCTCAGATTCCCTTCCTTTTGCGAGTTAAGTCTCAGAGTGGTTTTTAGCTAAAAGTCTCTTCTCAACATAAGCTTTCCGCCGTATTTCAGACAACACGTCTATGCCCTTCGAGAATTAGTAGCGCACTACCGTTTCTCTGTGTGTTTACGAATAGGAATGACACATTTTCCCGCCTAAATATAAGCCCCTCCCACCTGGAGATTTAGTTTCTCTCATCCCTAATTGGTCGACACGCCTATTGTTTGATTTTCTTTCCGCCTTGGTCCAGGTTTCCTCAAACCTTCTTGTTGCGCCACGAATATCCGACCTGACTATCTCCTTCGGGTTTAGCCCCTGCTATATAAAGGATTAAATACCTTTAAAGCCAATTCAAAGATAAAAAAATCACGTAACTCAAGTAAGACGTCTGGCCCATATGCCATGATTTCTGCAAACTTCTGCCCTTCAGTTCACTACACTCAATTCAATAAAACCCGTGTCAATTCTAGCATTCGTTCCTCAATTAATTATTTAAAAAGAATCAATAGACTTAAAGAACAACTAATGGTTTTGAAAATTTATGATCTAACATTTGTAACAGCTTAGGTAAATATTTTATGCATCTAATATAAATTTCTGCATAACTTTCATAAGCCTATATTCATCTACCTTAATATTAATACGCTGAATATTCAAAAACATTTCCTGTCTCATTCTATTGAGAGTAGTGCATACGACAAGAGAACGGTGATCAATGTCCCCTGCTTTTGTGTGTGCATTTCATAACTGTTATTTTGTACAAAGCGAAAAGATTACTACTGGTTTGTTAGATGCATTTTCTTATTATTTCACCGACACCAGTTGGAAGTAGAATCTGCGTATGTAATTAATTGGCCAATTTAAAAAAAAGAAACACATTTGATTTATCTTTATCGACGTCTTTCCTTACATCATTGGTTGTTAAGCGTTTTCTTTGAAGAGTTGATTCACTGTACGTATTGATGAAAACATTATCGGTCATATGAACTTGAATTAAGACATTCTTCATGAATGTTTCTAAATGAACAATAAATGTACTATTGTATTTTATCGTGCATATTAATTTAATATTACAGGAATAATGTTGCGTGCTGTTCGCTTGGACAATTTTGTGAAGATCAAAGAGGACCATTTACTCTCTTTTTCTCAAGATGGTGTATATTTCTTCGTCGGTGAGAATGGCGCCGGCAAATCCAGTATTTTTGAAGCTATAAGACGATGTCTAAGTCAAGGATCGAATACTTCATTCTCACGAGTGCCAAATAAATCCAAACCTGCCTACATTATATGTGAATACGAAATACCAGAACAAGCGCGCATATCTTTCAGCAATTCTAAGAAATTATTTACTTCATTTATACGTCTTCCAGACCCACCAGATCCTGCCTTAAATTTAAAATATCAATATGCAAAAACTGTTATATTGGGAAATGATGATATATCGCAAAATGGAAACGTTTTTGTCGAACTCATTGAAAGGGAGAATGAATCTCACGAAATGAAACATTACACCTGTGTGTTTCAGGCTGATGAAGAAATAAAATTAAAAGGTGAAATTTTGAAAGAACTTTCTCAATGTACAAATGACAGTAACGAAAGCAAAGAACACGTTAAGTCCCTGCTAAAATGCATAGAAAGTCTCATAGCAAAGAGGGATGACATCGAAGAACGAGCAAAAGAGGACAGAGAAGACGAAACAACGGATGCAATACTCAGAAAACTCGATGACAGTGTTGCTTTCACTTTTGGTCCCAGATCCTTGGGGCGGGTACAGTGGTCAAAGAGTCCACAGCTAGCCAAGGAGTACCGGACGGATAACTACAAATGTGCAAGAGACAAATCTGAAATCATTAAATATTTCCTATCTGAGGAGAAGTCTGAGAAGTATGATAAACGAAAGGCAGATGAAATATTCAGAATGTTGACAGATGGTGCAGATTATGCTTTTGAAACTAAAGATACAGGAATCATCGCCCGATTAGATGGGGAACCTGTTGAGGTCTTGAAAATATCAGAGGGCATTTTGGAGGCAAAGTACCTGTCATTGCTTCTAACAAGTAAGGAATTTGTCACAATCTTTCTGGAGGAGCCTGACAGAGGAAT
>JAECUM010026684.1:0-17500 GCA_016617855.1 Megalonaias nervosa | reverse complement strand
TAATGTCCAGCTTTTGTTCGCCAAGGCTCGCAAAAGCTGGCCATTATTAAACTCATTTCATAAATTCAATATTAAATCGTTACCCATTTGAGATCCTCTACTTAACTTGAGAATTAAACTTCGTAATTTATAAGGATGGTCTTGCTGAGGTAAAAGATGTTCATGCATAGTGTGTAATTTGATTTTCATGCCTCATGACTCAATCAATCCTATAAAATATGAAATTTCATTCTAATAATTACAAAGAGTTATAAAAAATAGCGAATTTCAAGAAATAAATTACAAAACTATATTTTATCCATTGTTTACTGCTATGTATATCTATATTTTTAAAAAAAAATTCCTGGTACATGATTTTATCTAATGTTCTTGTAATTTTTATTCAAGGCTGTAAATTGTAGTGATTATCTTTAATTAGATTTTGCCTACCTGACTATGGTCTGTTTTTAGAATATTAAGAACGTAAAATTACATAGGATCTAAATTAGATGCTTACGTGTGTGTTGATAATTACTAATAATAATCTTAATAATAATATTTGTTGACCACTTTGCGTTAATTTCTCATTGGCTGGTGAGGTCTTCATGGTTCTAGAAGAATTAAATATTTTTCAGTTGGATGGGTTAGGTCATGTATGCATTTCGAAATATTTATTGCGTAGTATGATTTCTCGTATGGGGGTAGGTGTGAAATATAGTCGTAATAAAATGTGTGTATAAGGGGAGATATGAGCAATCATTCAAATTTTGAAGTCATTCTTATTTCTTGTGTTCCTGTTGTAAGTCTGCACACGTGTTTTATGTTATATACTTAGATATTATTCGAGAGGAGAAACATTTGTTTGGATTGTTCAGTGGAAATAGAAAGTGCTCATTATTTGGACTATAATATTAATTTCAAACTATTGTGAATTTTTCAACGGAGTTATGGACGACGCCATATTGACAACATCACGATTCTTGGCGGAACAGTACATTTCCGGTTCTCAAATTTATACGGAAGTTTACATTCTTTTGGACTTTAACAGAAATTTTTTCAGGATTATTTGAGATTCACTTCATGAAACTGTAAGTTCCTCTCAAATTTTCTGTTATAAGATTAATAATTTAAAATATATTCTTTGTTACACTTTACAAAACGTGTTGGTTTTCCATCTTTCTGTTACTAAGTTTTTGACCACAGAGTCGTAACATTACAAATATTGCCAACACACATAAATATATAAGTAGGTCCTTTCTGGTATTATGAACTAAGAAAAAATTGCCACAGACGTGCCCATTGGGTAGGCCATAAACAACAGGGTTTATCGTTGTTATATGTGCTGTATCTGTAGCTATCCCAAGTGTATTCTCTGAAATCAATTTGCTTTTGAAAGAGTATATTTGTGGATTGTATTTGGATTGCGATTATATCTGCTTGTCTTTTTCACTGAGCCATTATTGACGAGAGAAGGGGATATCACAAAAGGAGGCGCAGTTTAGGCGAACAAATAGGGAAGACAAGTAAACTTGTACACCAGTGCTCTTAAGACATTGTTGGGTCCAAGATTATTTCATCCTTTTCATTTGAAACTGTCACAATAGTTAACATTACAGGCAAATGGAGACTTGCGATTTTATTACAGATGATTTCATTCAGGAACTCTCATTGGCTTTACAAAACCACACATAGGGTAGATTATAAGTGAAGCAGTTAGTCAATGTGTGATTGACGCATTCAAAGAAGAATTCAGAAGTGAGGTCGATAGCCTAGAGGTTACATTGTCAATCTGAGGAGTAGATTTTAGGAAAAGAATCCTAAAATTCGACTACTCGAGGGTCAACTTTATAACTTCGAGCAATGTTCTCATCGACAGAGTATTAGAATTTACAAGGTGCCTGAACCAAAGCATAAGAGCGAAACTGTCAAGGCAAAATAAAGCGAACGAATAAAAAGAGAAAGTAAAGGAAAAATGTGACTGTGAGACGTTAAGTGACGTTTAAGGAGAGGGAGGAAAAACAAAGCAAAATAAACTAAGGATGAATTGGCGTCGATGATCGCCCATGAATTGAGAACTGATCTTAGTTGTAATGATATAAGTTGAATTCATGGTGTTGGATCCTTGCAACAGAAAAATAAGTCAATTCTGGTTAGGGACCGACCATTCATTTTCACGCGGGGGTGGGAGAGGGGTCCGCTGTAGACTGAGTAGATTCCATTTTGTTTGCAAACAGTATATGCAAAAAAAAAGCTCACGTTAACTTTCTTCACGTTTTATATAAAGTCTACTTTTCCTTGCCAGTAAACGGATTATTCACAAGTTTCACTGGCATTTCATTTTCACTAAATACGACTCCATATTTTTGTACACTGCATCAAAGTCGGTGGACAAGGTATGGAGTTGTTTTCTAATTAAAAGTTATTCTTTCAAACACTCACTCTTAAATGTTCCAGGATACTTAATTGAAAGAAATGGGACATCACCATTACCATAATTTTGTGCCATTTCTTCAAAATCAGATTACCATCCCCGATCCACCTGTACTGAATTGTATGCATTACGAATAGCCTTTAATGAGGCACGCTGAACAATGCAATTAACATATTAAATTACTTTGTTTCTGAGCGGATAGGAAAACTTGTAAGCGGGGTAGATATCTAAGTCAAAAGAGGCATTTCTGTAATTACATGATCTGGCCTTGATTTACGAAGTTTATAATGTATTCAGGTAGGACTAAAATAAAACGGAAAGCAAATAAGGATTGGAGGGTTATATATACACCACAATACAGTATATCAGTTATCTGGGATTATTATATTAAATAAGCATCGAGAGAGCCGAAACATTAAAGCAGACTACCCATTCCTTATTGTTCCTAATAATAAAAGTACTACAGCTAATTTCCTGAAAGAGACACCATATTATACAAGAAACAACTAATTTTATGGAATATTCCGAGACTTTGAATAATATAATGCTGGTGTGAGACCCTGAGTTCTCATCTAGTGCTTATGTCTATAATCTTTTCACTCCTGTGGAGTCGGATATCATTGTCCAGTATATGCTACTTTCTATAGTCGAACAGTAAAGGGGACTAGAGTTTATAATTTGGTTAATTCACTTCCACGGTCCAGTTTAAGTGATGAAATACTTGATGAAAATTATATTAGTAAAGGCGTTGAAAAGATTACTATTCGTGTTATTGATCTGAGTTTTATGCTCAATGAAATTAGAAATTTATTAGACAAAGTAATCAGCTTTACGATCGAGCATTAGTTATTTTATTGTCAGAGAAGAGGACTTTTAGAGAGAAACATGACTCAAAATACTTTCGTAGACAATGCATGGGAGACTAAGTTTAAAATTCTTGAGGTAACTCTAAGGAATTGTGGAAAGGCATTAAAGATATACAGTGAAAGTGTAAGAAGATATCTTGTGAATCACTAATTGTAAATGGGTATCTGGTAACTGTCGAAGGGAAAAAAAACTAAAATAGTTCAATGTTTATTTGGTGAATAGTATAGCATACAAAATGATAACATATCACGTTGTACAGTTTCTGAACCAGCCATGCATTAATTGCCATACCCCATATTTCTTTCATTAATATTAGTGTAGACAACGTTTGCAGTGTCCTAATCAGCTTAAATCAATCTAATGCGTGAGGACAGATTTACCGCATCCAAATATACTGTAAATAATTGCAAGTTGAATCAAGTACACATTGTGTCAACAGTTTTATTTCTCTTAAACTTTAAAGAAATATTTCTAGATAATTGAAAACTTGCAATTATGGTGCCCATTGTATCAAAAAGGATGTATAACAAAGGCTTCAAATTATCGTTAATTTGTCACTGCTTTGCATTTTTGTCCAGAGTAATTGAAAAGAGTGTCTGTATGTACATGTATGATTATATTGTTCAGCATTATTTAATTCTAGGAAATCAATCACACTTTATAACAGGTGACTATGCAACACATTAGTTATTAGATATTTATAATATGATTTGCTCAGTTCAGAACCATTACGTATCATTATGAAAACAATGAGTAGTTAGTATAAATTTCCTAATTTAAGATTTTCAAGCAATAACATATAAGTCCCTCAAAGATCAACACACAGACCATTATTGCTATTAGAATATACAAATGACATTATAAGCAATGTACATTCATTAATCAGTCTTTTTTGCGGACGATGCTACACTATATAGTCGTTGAAAACCAAATTTGGGTAGGTGAAGTTCTTAATTCGGATATACAAAAAGCATATGACTGGTCCAGTAAGTGGCTAGTGGTATTTTAACCAGATTTAGCAGAGTCTACTCTAATCACAAGAACACATAATTCAAATAACCATCCCGTGGACCGTATAACATCATGCTCGATATAAGACATACTGATTATGTAACAGTAATCATTCGCAAAAGGCATGCTTTCTAGCAAAGATTGTACTCATTTATGGCTACTGTCTGTTAGTTCACACTTTACTTTACAAAATCCCACTGCTGCACAACTCGATGCATGTTCCTACAACCTCGAATCGAGTCTCAGTGAAGAAATGTGCTACATGGTTCAGCAGTATAAGGTGCGTGCCGCCAAGAGGGAACGCAGTAAGGCTGAGAGACAGTGGCTGTCATCTGGTCTGACAGTACATGAACAGATTTATGAAGGTGCCTAAAGGAAAGTTACAAATATAGTTCATTCTGATAAATCCACTATTTCAGTACAAAAATAGCTCAGAGTACCAGGTGCAAACTATACGGTTCATGTTTGTTATGAAAAGAAGCAATACGAGCAACATTGTTGTTTTCCCTATTCGCGTATTCAGTTAATACTATTTCATGTTCAGTTTCACCGCTGATTCAATAACACGTCTGTAATCATAATATGACGCCTGTTCCGATATCATAGTAAGGAGCCGTATTAATAATAGTCACCTCGGACTAATAAACAACAGCTTTTTATTACATGTTTATTACTTGAAAATTCATTATAAAATGCAACACTAAACGGCTTGACACATGTTGTAAAAACTAGATATTATACATTAATAACGACGACAGTATGATACCCCGTTTTGCTATATAGTCTTAAAGGCAATTGGTGTGTGAAAGGACGGGTACAGAACGGTTAAAACGGGCAGATAAACAAGGTTTAAAGAAACTGAAAATTGCAGTTGCCAGAGAAGTATTTTTACCTCAAGAACGTACAAATAGAATATATGCTACATAGTGATTTTAGACAAAATATGCAGGATCCTCCGACGAATTTCCTTTTGTCAAGTAATTATATTATTATAAAATCTGTTTTATTTAGTACCGGCAACAGCAATTGTTTGTTCAATTCGATACCAAAGTGCTTGGTCGGAAATGAATCAATGAGAGTGGAATTACGTTACAGATATTGTGTGGAGACGGTATCAAGCAGAAAGTACATTCTTCATCATCATCTTTATGCAAAACAGAAGAAACAATAAAGACAGCAAAACAAAAGTCACCAATGCCATCGAAAGGAATTGTGTTTGTCTCTCCAAATAGTTCTGAAAATGTGAAAATACAAGAAACAATGACGGCCACAACCCAGAATCACAAATGCCAGCAAAAGGATCTATGAAAATAGAAGAAACAACAACGACAAATATTGGTCTAACTTCATACGCAGCAGCTAGAGAATCTTCACCTTCGATATCCGTCAACATCGAATCTCCCGTAGAAAGCCCTAGTGGTGAATTTTGCTTCACAAACAATTTGTGCAGTCTTTTTTAACCAGTCGTCTTACCGTGATGATTTAGAAGTCAGCGGAAACAATACTTTGATATGAATGTGTCAAAGCATGAAGTCAGTTTGGGAGACAGCGTAAATACTTCGAACAACAAAGAAGAGCAGCAATTAGTATTTACTGTAGGACTGCTTGATAACAATTTTATGAACCTTAACTCTACCTTGACTGATCTGAAAGGTCCACATACAAGTTTGGATGAAATCCCCACTGGACGTAAAGACGTCATGTATTTTGTCATCAATAGTTATGTTAATGTTGAAAACAGACGGAACGGAATTATGCCCGAAATATGGGACGATTGCGGGGTGTGCAGAAAAGCAATAACTGAAGCCTCATCATACCTTGCAAAGAATGAAATATTGGTCACAATAGTTCCACTGAATGGTGTTTATTGTTCAGAAGAAACAAATAACAAAATAAAAATGCAAATTCATCTCACTTGAGTCACAAGCAAATGTAACATTTGGATTGGCAGTTCACAGGTTATACCAAATTCCAAAAGCTTCACAAGCAGGCAAAGATAATTTTAAACGAAAGATAACATGATGGTTAAAAATGTTCCAGTTTTATGACATGTCTACATACAAATGAAGCAATTGTGGAATATATTGGTACATTTTCACCCAGACAAAATAACTGTAATTCCCTTTATGTAGACCAGAATACAGGGTATATAGGAACAAAAACGTTTGTGCGCGATGCATTAGAAAAAGCTGAATCGGGATACTGGAAATCTTGTGGAAAGACGAAAGAATAAGGAAAACGATGACAACTTTCAGTAACAAAGAAACCAAAGACAATTAAAGAACAAGAAAGATGAATAAATCTCGACAACCGCTGGAATCCCACACTGCACCAGATATTGTTATTTGTGTGGAAGAAATGACAAAGACGCAGGAAATTGTGAAAAGTGTCAAGCATATCAGTGGCCTTAACCATCCTGTAATGACACTTTATACTGCTCAGCATACGAAAGACCTTAAAAGTTCTTGTTCAAAAGACGGCGTTTGTGCATCAGGCAATGATAAGACTTACAACCTTGTAGAATTCTATAACCACACCTACCATTTACAAAGATCTGTTGGTCATTAGAAATTCTAGTATGGACCATCCAGTATGTTTTGGACACACATTTATTCATACTAGTTCGACAACGAGGACTTACTCGTCATTCATGCAGAACTTTGCAGTCACAATTAGAATTTTCTATAAAAAAAACCCTTTACCTAATGGAAAATAACCTTCTAGAATTATTCTGAAGTTTACAAAATCAAAACCATAACCTTGATTACACTTAGGAAATTCCAGAACTGAAACCCAAATAAACATATTTACTTCTTCTATTAATAATGATCCTGATATTAAGCGCATACATAGAGAAAATAATTTAGCTATATATTAGTTGTTTATATAAAATGAAATAAAAAAGTCAATCAGGTCAAGCAGAAATGAGCTCAGTTTTGGACAAGGTCAAGTCCAGCATACAATGTTATATTACAATAGCATGTAATGAAATAAAGTTTTAAAAGAACGAACGAACAAACAATTAAATTAAATATACATATGTATGTATGTATGTATGTATGTATGTATGTATGTATGTATGTATGTATGTAAAAGGAAATATTCTATAAACCTTATCTCCTGTCATTTTGTAAAGGTCAGATTGTGTTTGGACTTGAGATGGTTGAGTCAGTTAGTAAACTATCATATCATAAGAGCGGGCAAGTGTTGATCTATTTCGTCAAGTACTTGATGATTCGTTAAGAAAAATATGGATTTTACAGACTCGAGATATAAGTTTCTGCCTTTATTGGTTCGGGTTGTAAAAACATTCATAAGTTGTATCAAACAGTGAAACCTTTAATATGAAACTCAATTCTGGTTCGAAACTAATTTTATTCCAGTGCATAAGAATCCTTTAAAATAATAGCCATTTAATTGGAGAAACATATTACCGCTGCCTGATGAAATATGATTTGCTCTTTATCAATAACACCTTACTGATCTGTTTATCTGGGTATGAAACCTAAATCAATATTACTCATGTACAATTTATGTGCAGTAAGCAGGTTTTAGTTGGGGCACAGAGAGAGAGAGAGAGAGAGAGAGAGAGAGAGAGAGAGAGAGAGAGAGAGAGATCTTTTGATATTCTGATTTCAAATGTTCTGCGGATTCAATAAAACATGTTAAATAACATTGATGAGCTAGGATCTACATCATATTTCAAAATATTTTGTGCTTATATTTATTATATGAATGCCACTTTTATCTAATTGTTATCATGATGAGTAGCATGCATGCCAAGAACAAGTACATGAACAAGGGCAAAGTGTGTTAGGAAATACCCGTGTAATGATATTACTTGGAACTGTAGTATCATGCATTGGCCTAGGCAAATATCAGGGCCGCGGACATGATTTGTGGGCTCTAGGAAAAATTATCCAGCACGTCCCTATGAATTAACAAATTGTGACGGCGGTGGGCCCCCTGACCGTTGTGGGCCCCCAAATTTCGTCCAAGTTGTCCTTAGACCCTGTCCTTGGCCGTGACAAATATACGTGTCTTTATTATATGTTGATAGTGAATAGTGAACTCACGCTAAATATCTTTTGCTTATGTACAATAAATTTTATAAGTGTAATAAAACTAAAAGAAAACGAATGTATTTAAAGATTTCAGGTCGTACCGTTTTTGAGGCGAGGGAAATAAGCTTTCGGTAAAATTAAAAATTATCAGATCACGCTTAAACACTCGGAAATGTTCATGCCATCATTTAAAAGTATGGGCAGAGCAATATTGTGTAAATTACTACATTCATTTTATAAAAATTAAAATTGTTTTGTACTTTTTGATTACTTTACATGATGTCTTAAGCATCTTTTCGACAGAATTATGTGTCATTCAGTATAATTATAGACAACAAACAATATCTGTGAAAAGTTCACTCTTTTAAAATAAAAAAGTCGTATTTAAATTTTAATGTCGTGAAAACAAATATGAAGTATTTTAGAATGTATATAAGTTGCTGCGCAGGGCGAGAAATGAGCATAATGGAGTACGATAAAATATAAACAAGGACATTGATGTAAAACAAGGACGCATATGCGAAACAAGGACATTTAAGTAAAACAAGGACATTGATGTGAAACAATTCGATGACGTAAAACAACGATACAGATATGAAACAAAGATTTGAATGGTAAACAAAGACATCTTTGCACATTCAATAATGCATTCGCAAACGCATATATTGGTTGTAAATAGATTAATTTATCAAACGCGTTTGAAAAAGACATTGTTATTAAAAGAAATATTTTGTGTCAATATATGAAATCGGCTCGCGAATACAAACCTCAATGTGATTTATAATGATCGTGCTAAAATTTACACTATTTACATTATCTACCATACATGAACTTTCTTAAAATAAAAATAAAAATAAACATACTGGAGGCAGTAGAATACGACAAGTTTGTAAACATGTATAAAACTAAGTTTGTAAATATGTATAAAATTATATATTTGGAGTTGAAAAGAATGTTTAACATTTATGCTTAAAAGTAGCAAAGGTTGAATTATTTATTTTCAAGATAACATTTTATTATTAATTTGAATATTGCGGATTTTAATAGTAGTCCAAATAACGACCAGTTTCGGGATGCAAGACATGCAACTTTCGTTGATAAAAGGTTTTATATAATTATACAGTACTTGTAATTCTGCATAAACGTAAAATGTGACGATATTTGATTTTCGCTGCACTGAATTTTCCATTATTTATTTCCCGCTCCTCTGTGTTGCAGTATCTTGGCATTTTAAAAACTACTTTTATTGTCACTACGACGATTTCAATATAATGTACTGAGGTTGTCATATAGCAGAGACCAAAGATATTGTCGGAACTAATTTTTTAGTACTTTGTTTCGTCTGTTGTTTGTGGTAAAATTCTATGCAAACTGATAGCCCTTGAGTTATAATTCTCTACATTAATTGTAAACTATACTTCATATTGGATTGGGGGAATCTACGTTATAACTGAGCCAACAACATACAACAGTACATATATTAATGGTGGTTCAGTCATTGATTGTTTGTTAGCATGACCCAGACACTGCCAAAACGTCTGTGGTTTGTATTGATTTCCTGTTGAGCTGCATACCTTGGGACCACTTATGCGACCTTTGACATTGATAAAACAAGATATGTAGACAATAATCGTCAGCACTCAAAAATATTAGACGATGGGTGGTAATTCTGAAATGGATTCGTTTCCACATTAGTAAATGGAATGATGGAAGTTGCATCGCATTATTTTGCGCTAGCGATGTTAAGTGTACGTATGTGTTGTTTTCTTTACATGCTAAGAGTTCGCGGTGGCCTAATCCGTTAGCTCGTGACACTTTTGATTCTGATATTTTAGGTTCGAATCACACTCTCAGAAAATTATATTTTTCCTTTATTAATTGAGGAAGCGTTGAATTTAGGTTGAGTTGTACATGAAATATGAAAGTCATTTCTGATTATGTACTATCAAAGCTGACTTCAGCTATAATTCTTTTACACGTAGGCTGGTTTGAAAGAACGTCTGAGTTTACTAGGAAATTGTTTGGCACTTAGGGGCTCATTTGGGATTGCAAATTAAAACTGCAGTAACCAACATTGACGTGTTCTACGTCTGTTGACGGTAAGAAATTATGTGCAACAACTTAAGATTGCAGCGTGCTTATAATTCTCAAAGAAATAAAGTCCACAGCCACAATTCAAGAATTTTATATTACAGACTTGAAGCTGACGCACACACACAATATCGAAAGCTTCACCGATTGACAGTCGTACGTGATACCCGTGCGTGTTGTTAACTCGAGTAAACCCTTTTACCTGAAGCCATCAGTGGAATGGTCTCGTTGCTGTTGTCCAGGAATTGTTCAGAGGCTCGCCAAAGTTTCTCGCGGCCCTGATCTCACGTGCATCAATCGCTAAACAAGTTGCGATTTGACTCGCTCACAGCCCCAAAAACACAGCTGCGGATCGGTGGAAAAATCTGGGATTGCATGCGGTTATTATGCTTTGTCGAATTAATGGGGCTTGTGCTTTCACGAACAGCAATAATGCCATCTTCGGTTAGTAAAGTCACAATGAAGCTGTTCGACAATGTCTGGGCGATTCGATGATTGCAAATACGGCAGTGGGAAGTGGATTACGGTTGTGTACAGACTGCAATAGACTTGACTGATGATGTATAAGTCAAGCCTATGGCAAAATTCAAAGAAGAACCATGTACCGAGTTGGATATGGATGGGCATGTGATCATTACGAAAGAGACTTTCAAAGCAAAAGAGATTTTCAATATTATTCGTACCGGGCTAACGACCTTAGCCAAATAGATCGATTTGAAAACTTATTCAAAACAACAATATTTATTACCTCGACGGCGTGTGATGGATTTGTAAACAATGGTATCATGATATTGCTCATCAGCACACGTTATCTCATCAATGGAAAGGAAATCGAGCCATGTCTGAGCAATGTTTATATTGTCACGACGCCAGATACAGTGATAATTATGTAAGATTCGCTAGTTCGTCTCTGATGTTTCACAAGGATGGATCCGACCATGCAGATCATATTCCATATACCTTTCATCAACTTACACAGGCTGCTAATTGTGGACACTCAGCCTGCTGGTATGCCCAACTGACCTGATGCCAACGGTGCCTCTGCGGTGTTTGGTAACAACCCAAATTGCAACCTTGATTTTATGCAGAATCCAGGCAGCAAACAGACAGCTTCACAAAGATTCGTTAGCAATTTCGTATGCGCGTCCTCTCAGTCAAATATTATTTGGGTTTTGCAGAGATGTCCACAAGGTTATTTTCAGGGTCAGATACACAGTCAATTATAAAAGGAAGCAATGTGGCGTCATGGAGGTATTGATGTCAAACTTGCATTGTCGAAATCGATATTACGGATGCCTGTGATAGCCCCTTCGATAGCTGCAGAAAAGATTTTGTTGTCGTTTATGGTGTTTGGAGGCACATCACCACAGACATTTGGTGTAACTCCTGAATATCTTTTATAGTTTGAATCGTACTGGATTGCAACGCCAAGTGAAGTTTTTGTTTATTTAAATGTTGGCTTTGCCACGGTAGGTCAAAATCATCCACAATTGTTTTATTCAACGTTACTGTTGCAAATTCGAATGGATGGCCCAATATATGTAGATCTTGTTGTTTGAAGCAATGCATCTTCCTTATGTTCGACCCCACAAGTACTTACTGATTTTACATTGTCACTTGGAAGTTAAGCTTGATAGTATACGAAATTCCTGTTTGAATTTCCGGACGGGACAGCGCAGCAACCGTGGTGTCATAGAGAATTTAACAAGCATTGCCATCAAAGCCGATTTGACCGGGTTGATTCTGACGTTGACCCGGCCGAGCTGGTGACTTTCTAAGAGCAAACTTGAAACCTTAAAACATCTAATGTGTACATAAACAATGTTGTTTTGAAGCCGCCAGTCGCCGTCGCGAGAAACTGGTCGAACTCGCTGAGAACCAGGAGTTAGAGACACATTCGTGTCGGTTGCCTTTATCAAAGACAATATCAATGTTTTCAAAGTTAAGATGAAAGAACACGTGGATGCAAAGGTTGCAGAAGTACCCTCGCCACCACATGTAGTAACTTCATTTACAGCATTCCTGCCGACCTTCGAAGGTGAGGAAAAGCTTGCGAACACAGTAACATACCCCTCACATCTTAACAGCGCACGTAATCAGATTGTATTTATTTATCATATCCGGTTATTATGCTCTGTCGAATCAATTGACAGTATTGATGTACAATCTGTTTAGTACAAAAGTAACAAAACGTAACAATCCCGACGAAATTCCAGAATCTTTCACAGATACAATATGGGTATCATTCAGATAGCATCTATTTATTTAAACTTTTAATTGGAATAACTAAGTGCTCATTAATGCTTTTCAGACTAAATCACTAATTTGGTACTGCTGTGAATTCATTCAAGGACATTTTGTATTATATCATTGTGAGACATAAAGACTGTTAGCACATCGTCACATTTCAGGCTATTGGTATATCAGTACATTCAAGAGTGGAATATAAAACTCGGTGCAGTTTTGTAAACAACATTGTTTACCTTTTTATGACTGAATGATAAATATTAGGTTTATTATCTTGGTCTGAGCCAAGGACATTGCGTTTACCATGTTCATTATTGTAAGTTTAGTAACAGACCTTCTAATGATAACTAAGATTGTATTTTGTAAACATTTGGAACCTTCTAGAATGATATTTTCCATTAGATAACAGTTTTCTTAGAAAATGCTAATTGTTACCATTGGTCAATTAGAAGAGTATAAAATCTTGTTTACGGGAATAATTTTTTATTCCTGCAATAACATCTGAAGCAGAAATCAGTCTTATTGTAGTGTACAGTATTTTATTTGGGCCTGGAATTTATTGATTCAAATTATTTATTCACGGGAAATACAAAGTGCTCATCTAAAATAATATTCTTGGAAATACAGACTTGGATGTATTATGAAATTCAAATAAGGATATATTCTTGGACATTATTTTTGCGATTCAACAAAAGACTGTTGGCACATCATTACTATTTCAGGCCATCACAAGTACGTCAACACTTTCAGCGTTGGCTTTATTTTGGAATACCTCTAAAGTTTATTCAGAACTTTATGTTTTAGCACTTGTATTAAAAATCTTTAATTCGTAATACAGTAAGTTCTTTGTTTTCACATTTTCACTTTGTATTCAAGGGTAATAAATTATTTGTTGAATTTTACAAAACTTGTTTTCGCTCTTTTCTGTTACTTTGTTCAAGGCCATAGAGTCGTGTATATATACATACATATATATATATATATATATATATATATATATATATATATATATATATATATATATATATATGCTCACATATATATATATATGTGTGTGTGTGTGTGTGTGTGTGTGTTTTCCATGGAAGCATTGACTTGCCTATATAAATGTTGTCCAGCGGTGTAGATACAACCAAATGCTCAAGAGAGACTTTTCTGCCGTTGTTAAAAAGTCTATGCATAATCTATTAGTGAGATAATTGATGACAGATGTATTCTGTGACCGGTGGCATCAACATTCTTTCAAGTGAGATCCGATAATGTTCATCATTGCTGTATACTGACTTTGTATTTAATACAGTCCAAACGATTTTCTGTTTATTCTTCCAAGTTTGTAGAATTATAATTGGTCGCGAATCCATGGTAGATGAATTGCGTTGTGTTTTCTGTTGGTGAGCGGGGAATGGCTGTTGCAACGGGGACAGTTGGCAATGAAGCTCGATGTGCAGTGGGTGGTATTTATTTTATCACAGACATTAATTTGTCAGCTGTGTTTAATATATTAAAGAACCATTTGAAGCTTAAAAAGTTTTGTGCAAGATGAGCATTCAATTTTTAGGCCAATGACCCAAGGTAAAAGAACAGAAACTTGTTGAAATCACCTAGCTGCTACTCACCAAATATGAAAAGAGTGACTTAGATACGTTTAAAGAAAACTGTCACATACGATGAAAAATGGATTGACCTTTTTTAGAGCCTGACTCAAGAGAAAATAATAAAGCTTGGCTAGAGAAAACGAGCAGAGATTACAAATCATTGTTTTCCGATTTAAAAAAACACCTATCGTCAAAGTACTTGTGGTGACTGATTTTGTCACTAGACATTTTTATGTGTCCAACGTGTTGCGAAAAGTTGTGGAACATTATCGAACCTCCGCCGCGCATCGATCCCGAGGTGTCCATCGGCTCCATCACAAGGCACTGACACATAAAATCCACCGTCGTGACAGACTTTCTAAAGGAGCACAGCATTCATACTTGTCCACATCCTCCATGCAGTCCTGATTTACCAATGTACTATCCACAGGGGAGAGGCTTTAAGTACTGAGTTGGGGATTTTGTGAACGTTTCAAAAAGGTTCAAGGGACAAAGGTAATATAAACGGATACAGTTAATCCTGAATATATGGTATTATTTAATAACCTGTTCGATTATCTCAATTGTTAAATGGTAATAAGAACACAAAGCCTATTTATCCTTACCAAGAATTGTACTTAAGGCATCTATACACGATCCCGTCAGTCCAGTTTCTTTAACAAATATCAGGAAATTGAGGAGATAAATTAAAATAGCACAACATGAAAATTAAGAAGAGAATACAATATTATCAACATAAAGATTGGCTAGCCGAACAATCTTCATACACATTTCACCAGCAAACTAGAAAAATTTCCCTATTCAAGGATGTTAGTGACGCAAAAGATCGGTTACAACAGACATCATTGATATTCAAATATATACAAATACAACAATGGATACACATTTATTTCGACAGGGTGAGATATCTTCTAAAAGTACGTCTGGGTTAAGAAAGTGCAAACCACACAATGCTTTATGAGAAATATTTAGTGAACAAGCAGACACAGTACAATTAAGTAAAATAATTATTTAAATTGAAAAGTTAAGGAATAATTAAAGAAAGAAAATCTCGAATACTTTTCTAGTTACTCAAGCAAGAACTGTCTGTAGCGGACAGATTTAATCAAAATATTAAGCAAAGCATATGGAAGAGAAGCATATGCAAATTTTTCTCAGAAAATAAAACCAGATAGATATGTCACCAATTAAATCAAGAGACTCAAAAAGCAGGTCTGAAAGTATGGATTCACTTATTTGCTAATCTAACAACGGAGCCCTGCAACTCCTAAATGTAAAATAACTAAGAAAGTTCGCATCTAAAAATATCAGTCTATGTTTACAAATGGCTATCTAATTTCATAGGAGAGATTTACATCATCAGACAAGTAATTTTAGGAGACCCACTATTATACAAATTGAAAGACATGAAGGGAGAGAATATTGTAGAGTATTTTAGGAGGAGGATTTACCTTTATGAAACAAATAAGATGACGCTCTGATGCTTTTGCCGACTTGCATCAGGTGCTCGCAGATGTGATGTGCGATGTGACAGATGGGCGCGACGTCGTCTCATTGCTTCTGCCTCCTAGGAGGGAACAACGGCGTTGAGGAAGCGCCAGGAGATCTGCTCCACGTCAGAATGGTTATAGAAGTGATTGAGTGATGGTGCAGCTCTTGAGATACGCATTCTAGAATGGTAAAGAGCTTGGCTTTCATCGTGCTTTTCGGTCTTCCTGACCACAGTCCAAGTGCAGACACTCAAGGCCGACCGCGATGGGCGCAGAGACGCCGTCTTCTATGGATACGAACTTTTGGCACTGCCGACCACACTCTCAGCACTGCGGTACTCTTTGTTGAGCCCTCAGTCCATCGCATTGGTGCATGTGGAAGTTCATAGCTAGGACAGTGATGGTGTCGCCATTGTTACTGAGGATGAACCTGCCCACGTTTTGCGTCACGTTCCAGCGGTAAAAACCCAACGAACATGACGCCGCAATCCAATCGAACAGCAAGACGTTAGTTGTTTAGCCCAAGCCTGGCATGCCCACAGACGAGAAAGACGCTATACTTGATCGCATACTGGCTGCGGGTCGTTTCTTTGTGAGCGTTCGTAGATATCTACCGGCATGCAGCGGATGATGGTCTGGGGGAGGAGGGTTTAAATTGTCCCAGAGGAGTAGTTAAAACCTAAATATTGTACGATTTCACTCATTTACTGTACTATATAGTACAGCGAATGCTATTGCGATTAGCGTAACAGTTTACTAGCCCATATTCAAATCATATTCAAGCCACTAAACATTTTGAAGATATATTTTCTAATTAAAGATAAGACTGGATAACCTGCGGACGATATTTTAATGTACTCTGGATTTCCAACTACCGCTTTATTAATTGTTTTAATGCCAATTTGTGCTTTATCCCTTTATCATTTAATCTCAAATGTTTGATCCGAAAGTGCAGCAGCGGGGCCCGTGCTTTGCAAAACTGCGTCGCCACGGGGTTCCATCGTCCAGTCCCCACCTGGCACCAGTTGACACATGGTCTGATCCCAATTTATTATAAGACAGTCTGGAATATTGTGCTGTTTCACTACAGTGTCAACTTTCTCCAAGAACGTTTTCTTAATGTCTTCAAAATCACTGGGCAGCTGTTTTACGCTTTTCGTTCCTTTCCGCTTAACAAATCCCATACGGCGAAGTAGCGACCTCGCCCTATGCTTGGTGATGCTGATGTGTACACCGTAACGTGCCAGATGGCTGCGAGCATTCTTGGTGATCACAGCCTCTGCCCCAGCCATTACAATCCTAATACTGATCACTCCTCCATTAATTCTAACTTTCTTGATCCAATCTTGTATCTCCGCATCAAACATGCTTCCTAGCATCAAAGGATTGACCCGGGGTGATTTGGGGAAACTAGAAAGTTCTTGCCCATCTTGCTTTTTTAACTTTATGTATTGGTCCCGCATACTCCGTACAGTGGTCTCACTGTTCGTACAACTCAGATCGCTACTGAATTTGCGGGCTGCCTTGGCAACACCATTATCGATGGAGTATCTGGCTATCTTTGCCCGGATTTCCTCGTTATAACTGTTATACTCTCCTCGCTTTCTTTTCCGGGACAGTGACTGAAGCAGGGGTTCTACTGCGTCATTAGCTGCCTGGTAAGCAAGCGCCTGTGCCGTGTTCGCAGCTTCTGACGGGTTAAGAAGTCCAGGAACCGAGGGGGGG
>JAECUM010026683.1:0-41586 GCA_016617855.1 Megalonaias nervosa | reverse complement strand
GATTGTAGCTAGTCCTGGTAGCATAGATAGACCAACAAGAATATCTCCGCTTTTTTGTTTTTTGTTTTTTTTTTTTTTTTGTTGTTGTTTTTTTCTTTGTGATATTTCTGGTGGTGGAGTGATGATGCCTTCCGCACATGCATCAGAAGTTGTTTTAAAAAAGGCCAACATGCAATGAATATATGGGTGTTCTCTTTTGTTCTGAGTGCGATTACTATAGAAAATATGAGTGAGTGAAAAGAAGAGGAATTTGACTTTCTATCCACCTACAGAGGTCAGTCAAAATAAATATATTAATTACTACATGAAATTGCAGGAGCCATGCCACAATCGTCTTACATTAGAATTTGTACGCGATTTCTTCCCTTTTAGGAACGAAAAAAATCATGTACGAGAAGAGTACATAAATATGAAATTTCAGGAGCCACGCTACAATTGTGTTATATTAGAATTTGTGTTATAACAGAGCTTGCTATAGTGGGGTCACACTGTATCACACTACTAGATCTATTACCTTCCTAGTAGGATTAACTAGATAGGAACAGTATTTTATGTCCCACTTTAGTTGAAACTTCTGTTAAATTTTGAGTTGGTTAGCGTCTTTTCTCATAAAAATGGGACTGCTCCAGTGGCCTAGTGATCAGAGTGTCCACCTCGGATGCAGAAGGTCGCAGGTTCGAACCCAGGATGAGTCATACCACAGACTTATAAAAATGGTACTAACAGCTGCCTCGCTAGGTGCTCAGCATTAAGAGGTTAGGGTTAGGATTTTGTTAGCCTGGAGTCAGGATAATGTGACTGGATGAGATATCATGCTATATGTCTGTGGCATGATGCCCCAGTGCTAGTCATCACTATAAGCTGCCACACTGCAAAATGGTATCAGATTGTAAGCAAGAAGCTATATGGTGTAGACCAACAAGTAGGTCTCCACTTTTTTATTTTTTGCTGTCAGATAAAAAAAGCAGAGACCTACTTGCTGGTCTACTATATGGTGTGACTTGTGGATGTTATATGATGGAAAATGTTAGAGCAGATGGATCTTTGCAAACTTCAAAACAAGTCAGATCAGAAAAAAGGACAAATCAACACCATTTTGAAGGGCACGTCGTATTACTGTCTAAATAATGGCTTTGTGTGGCATGTTCCCAAATTGACTAACGGAATATCAATTTTAATACATGAACATTTAAAGAATTGCAAATAAGTAAAACTGACAAGGTTCTGTGTCTTGTTATTCCTGGCATTATAATGGACATTTATCCACGTCATGTATGCCCAACATGCTTATGAAGGGGGACTGCAACTTTTGCTGGTGGAACTCCTATTCACCAAAATTCTTGTGAGACCTCTCTCTCTCTCTCTCTCTCTCTCTCTCTCTCTCTCTCTCTCTCTCTCACACACACACACACACACACACACATAGACACACAATTTACTATAGAAACTATAAAGTGGGACCCTTTAACATCTTGTAAGGACCCTATAAAATTCAAATGTGAGGGTCCTCGGGACTCCATAAAATATCAGTTTAACAGAAACCCAGACATTAAACAAATTAATAGTTATAGGACACTGAGCATTTTCCATTCTTGTTCACACATAAACATATTAACAAGATGGGGCCACTTTGGTTCCGATAGCAGTGCCACCAATTTGTAGTTAATGGGTTATCATCGAAGGAAAAGCTATTGCAGTGTAATACCGTTCTTAATAGGGCTAATATACTCTGATTTCAGAGATGATATTTAGGTTTATTTGTAGCCAGGGGGTACATTAAGCCTTCCTGGTTGGGTATGTTATTGTTTAAGGACATGAAATCCATTATAACCAAAAGAAAATCAACCGATAATTTATTGATTGCTTGAATTTTATTTATAAAATCCATGGTTTCTTTAATATACTTTGGTATAATTTTAACAGATGGTTTGAAATGGTTTGAAATGTTCATCTATTAAACTGCTTATTTTTTTTAATAAGAAAAGTATTCCCACTAATGATAGGCCTCTCCGGAATTTTTCCAAGAAAAAAAGATTTTATGTATCTTTGGAAGAAGATCAAATCAAGGAATGCAGACTTTGTCATTGATAAGGTTATGAGCAGTCAGTTGAACTAAATGAATTAGTAAGATTTATTCCCTCTGTTTAGTTACAAAGATAATGAACCAGGCAGGGACTGGGGGTAACAAGACCACCCTGGAGATGGGAGGGAACACCTCTACATTCCATCTGGAAGTGCTTTCTAGTTAGTCCTTAACAAAAATGGCACCAGTCGTAACATCCAATATCTGGTTGTTACTGCTTCCCCTGAATGGTTGATCATTGGGACATCGGGTTTTCACCAAAATGCTTCTAATGATGTCCTCTTTCTCCTAAATGAAAATGATGCCAAGATGACATCCCATATGTGTACCACGGCAGCTAATTTGAAAATCTTGTAATGGTTGAACATTAGAGATGGTTTCAGCTTTTGAAAGTTAAAGAAAGAAATGGTCTCATGGGTTTATCTTCATCAAGTTTGTGTACAATTCTTCATTTTTACATATGACTTAGGACTTTACTTTCGATTTGCATTCTATGGCTATTATTATTAAGAGGTGCCATTCATTGCAAAATTCATGCATGCATAAATATTAAATCTATTGCAAATCTTTGAGTTCAAGAGGTTGGTGGAGTCAGGATGTGCCATTGACCATGTGCAAAATAGTCCCTTCACTAAAGCAGATCATTGTAAACGGAGGTATTATTGGAGCTTCGCAATAATTTGGTGGCTTAGAATAGAAATTAGGACATGCTGTAGTACCAAACCAAGCTGTTGAGTAAGGAACACCTTGGAGACATTGTAGGCATTTTGAAATGTTTTGTAAATTTAACATCAGATTTAACTAGATTGATTGCTTTTTATTAAAAAAAAAAACAAGTATAATTTTACTTTTAAACCAGAGTTTAAATGAACGTTGACTGAAAATGTAGTGTAAACTTAATGTTTAGTTGTTTCATGCCTTTTATTTGGGATACAATGTAATTTCTTGATAATGTTGGCTTTTTTTAAAGCACCATCTCTTTAAAAACTCTGTCTTAGCAGTTTATTTGTTCAGAGGTGTTCCAGCTGTACCTGGTGTATACAGTATGTAAGAACTTTTTTATACACGTTTGTAACAGGGGACTTTAAAACAATAAAGCCTCCTTAATTGAATTGGCGATCGTTAACTAGGGAATGACCTCCCACGGTGTTATTGCCCAGTGTGGATGGATAGATGGAACGTTAACAGATAGCTGAGCAAGGCTATTGAAAGAAATAAACAACCATGAGCCCCCTCCACCAATAAATAAAAATAAATTTAATCAATTAATACATAACCAAAATTTCACTTTCAATCCAACAGATTTACATTGATACAATTTAGTCGCAGTGTTCAATTTACATCATGTTACAAGTGGTGAATTAGAGAGTACAATTCCACGCTTGAGAGTATCACATGACGTCTCTCTCCTCTTGTCTTGTTTTCCACATCTAATGCGTACGCATTGGTCCCCTTTCTGACCCCTGATTATTCTGACCTCTCTTAGAAGCGGATTTCCCTCTGACTCGTCGGGTTTTCCTTTTCTTTTCCTTCTGAGGAGGGTATAAAATGTTTCCTTAATGCTGTTTCTTTCCACACAAACCGTGCATCCTAGCACTATAGCCTGTCTTCCTTTTTAAGACAGCTATCTGGCCTTTCTATGAGGGAAAACACTATTCTCAAGTTTCCCAAGGAGTCGGACCTTTTGTCTTCTCACAAGGCAAAATCAGACTAAAGAATTCTGAGCAAGTTGGTACCCTTAAATCCTCAGTCTCCCAAATAATCATGTCTTTCATCAGATTTCACCAGCCTAAAATATGCTGCAATTAGCTTTCCTTTGAAGATCAATTATTTGACATAAAGTCCTCTTCCAACTGATACGGTTGGTAATTCTATGTACTCTGTGTCACTATACCATTAAGATGACCTGGTCAGTTCTACTGAAGCTTAACCGTAGACCCTTTTATGTTTCAGAGATGAAATAAGTGAAATATCAGTGAACTTTCTCAAGACCTTTCTGGCTTGACTATGATAACTTCAAAGCACAATTTATTCAACCTTAAGTTTCAACAAGTCTTCAAAATTCGCCACATTACAGCATTTTCAAAAAAGATATTGTGATACAGTCTATAAGTATGTATATGTATTTACATTCATCAGTAATAACCTTGAAGTCATACTGTACAGTTGAAGCTAGAGACATTATCTTGGAATCAGCGATAGTTTAGGAAATGAGATTTTGCCAACAAATATCACATGACTGAGACTTGGCAAGTGTGATCATTGACCTAATTATCAGCACATTTAAGATGGGAACCTTAAGGTGAAGTCCACTGGTCTGTCTTTACCCAGCCTGAGTTGGCCACCTCACTGTGCTCTTTGAATAGGTGCTTAACTCTCATTTGTCCTTCACTGAATATAGCCAATGTGTGTTAAAACATGTCATTAAATCCAGCAAAACAAAACAATCTCCATACACTCAGGAATTTAACCCCTGAGTCATAACATAGGAATTATAAGGATCCTCAACTATAACCATGTACACTTGTTGGGCATGAAAAGACCAATTATACATGAAACTGACATTGGTTCCATTGGTCTGTCCCTAAATTGGGGAACATAGCCCTTGGTGATAACGTGGAAACTAATGAGATATCCTTCTTGTAACAATACTATTATTTGACAAGGAAAATTTGAACATTCATTCTTCTTAAAATGTTATAGAAATTTATACATTCTTTTGGAAGTGAAAAGGAAACAATTCTGTTAGTGAATTTTAAACAATAAACCTTGACCTTTTTCATCCTTAATGAAGATCACACAAGTAAACATAAGTAATTGCGGACAATGAAAAGTAGCTTTGGAAAAAAATACATGTGTATTTGGTATGTATGTGTATTTGTGGCAGAAAGATTTTTGCCAAAATATTTGTTATTCACTTCCAGTCATTGAGTATTGTATTGCAGATCTTAAGTCATGCAGGGATTGAAAGTGTATACTTATTACTTTTGCCATTGTACTCTTTTTCAGCACAAAGGGCAGAAGATGTGATAAATGTGAAGACAAAACATCCAGACAAGATTCCTGTGAGTATAACTTATCGTAGCCAATGGAAGTCTGTTATCATTTGGTATGTATAATAATATAGTAATATTTCAAAACTCCTGTAGAAGGCAAGTCCATTTGTTACCTTTAATATTATATGCATGAGGGAAGAATGTCTGTAATAAACACTGTCTGTGGATCATATGCCTTGCACGATTAAATTATTGCTGAAACTTAAAAAACAGCATTAGTTATATTTTCAAAGCACAGGTGAAATATATTGTTAGCTACATTCACAGAATGCCAGAATAAACTTTTAACCAGTAGGCAAATCATAAATCTGATTGTTTCAGATAACATCAGGCCATGAATTCTCAGGACTGGAAAAATCTAAAAATTTTGTACTTGGCCAGAATCAAGACTTTTATGAAATTCAACATTTACATTTTTCCTTCATGTTTGACATACAAGTCTTCTTACTGTTATGGGCAGCTGAACAATGGACTTGTCCACTTCTGTACAATCACATTGAGAATTTACTTGAAGGCTGGAGATGAAATGACTCGAAACAAAAAGCAGATACCTTCATTTTATGGACTTATTATGCATAGCCTTTGTGAATGATCCTCTGAAGTTTTATCACAAATTTTAAACACAAACCCACATGGAAGGGAATAGTAACAGAATCAATCACACGTGGCTACTGATAATGGGGTAGAACTGGGATTACTTAAAATTAATACGAGTAAAAGTGTGCATGTTTTACGCTAGATTTTCTTGAAATCCAGTCAGAAATTGTATGTGATTTTCATCATGTATTATCTGTAACCAAGTTAATATCTGTGTACATGCTTCACATTAGGTTTCCTAGAACCAAAGAAAATAGTCTCAATTCATGACATTGCAGTGTTTTTCCTATGATCTTTTAAGATGGCTGTGCCCATTCTAAGTATATAGCCAACAGAAACTCTGAATGAGGAAAAGAAAGAATGTAATCAAATCTTTACATGTTATATTTGTCAATAAAAAAAAGTTAATATAACAGAATTTACATGTTCTCTTGTTATGCTCTCTCAGTTTCATGACTGTCATAAAAACCAACAGTCTCGACAACTTGTGGGAGCTGCAGTGGCTTAGTGGTTAGCATTTGCGTTTGAATCCAGCCATCGGACCAGCCTGGGTCATCTACTGTGGTGTGTCCCTGGGCAAGGCATTACTCTAATTGCCTTGGCACTTAATAACCTACTTGTGTTGCTGTGCAGTAAAGCACCAAACCAAACGAACAACTTATATTAAATAACAGTGTGATCACAATCAGTTCACTAGTAAGATCTAAGAAGGAGTAACATTAAAGTCCCAATAACTAACAAATTCAAATAAATAAAATTATGATATGAAGTGGATGACCATTTCTTTGTAATAAAATGATAGTCATACAAATGTCCTGAAATAGCATAAGTTTTATGGAGGCCCAATTCCACTCTTTATAAATTAGTATACTGTGCTGTAATATCTTTGGCTTTGAATTTTTTTACTATAGAAATTTACTACATATCTACATTGCAAACATGACCATATCCTTTCAGATATGATTGCCTTAAATTTATTTTTCTTTAGAGAATGATAACATTCCCTACCACTTCTGGAAGCTGCTTTGTACAATTTGAATTGGAATACTTGATATATAATTGTAACTTAAAATGAACTCTGTGCTGATCGGAGAAACACTTTTGTGTGATCATGACACCCCTATTTATAACTTTCAATTGCACTACCCCGTGTAACACTATGCCAAAAATACTGGATATTTCTGATAGTGATTTAAGACACAATAAATATTAACTACGTGTAAAATATTGTGATTAAAGATAATAATGAATGCTAAGTTGTATAATATCACTTTTAATTGCAAATATATGCCCGACACTAAAATCCTTGTGTTAGACGACTAACATTTAGCACTGGCATCCAAGTGAGGCTGGTGGTGCAGGAAAATTACAAGATGCACAATACAGTTATGTCATCCTTGCAGGAGATTGTAAATAGATTTTTCTTTTGTTAAACAGAACTTGTTCCACAAAATGTCATAAAAATTGTTGATGCCCCAAATACAAGAGATCTTATATTATCATTTGTAATCTTTGAAAGTCCTTCACTTTTGTGTAAGAGTACTGGGGTATACATACACAAATTGTATTGACCATTTTGCACACATGATGGTGGAAGGTGCTGTTTGAGTCTAGTTCAGTGCTCTTAAATCACCTGTCTCAAGTGGTTCTTCAAACCAGGTATAACTATCACTCAGCTGTACACAGAGGTAGGTTCTACCTGGTCATTATATGGATTACCGCTGTATCCCTAAAGACTTACTGCAGGTGGAAAGTCTATTACCAAACATCATAGTGTAGCTTAGGTCTGACTCCACCTGTAAATCCTGGAGACTAATATGTGTAGTAGTGTGTAATTTGGTGGATACTACACTGGCATGAGTTGAAAATGGTCAGTCTGCTTTGTGTGTATTTTAAGTATTATTGGTATTAGATTTTAATAGAATTTATTTGCATAAACAGAATATCCAAAGCTAGATTTTATTAAGAGAGTAATCTAACAAATTTCAGTTCCAAGGTACTTGTATATTGGAATATTAATGCATGACAGTTCCTTATTAGGGTCTCATGAACAGTTTATTTTTGACATGGGGAAAAACCCAGTAGTTGTGCTCAGATAAACAATTCTGTTACAGATGCTGGGCTGCATTGGTCGAACTATGTTCTGGATTTGTGTTGAAAGGTAGGATATTGGACTGAAGATAAACATATAAAATCATTACTACTGTATGTGTTTATTTACAACATATATGTAACTTTTCACTGATGTATTTGATGGATTTCCCTTTTCAGGTGATTATCGAGAGATATGAGAGGGAGACAATACTGCCACCACTAGACAAGAGCAAATTCCTCATACCTGACAACTGCAATATGAGTGAACTGGTCAAAATTGTCAGGTAATTGTTACAGCCATTTATATTACAAGTCACTCATTTTCTGCAGCTTCCTTCTTTTTAAACTTCAGCAGTGCAAATAAGAGGAAAAACACCAGAAGTTAAGAATCTGAGAAGATAGTCAATAATTTTCCATAACCTCAGTTAGTTATACACTGTCAAATTACATAGGGTTGAGGAAAAGCACTCAAATTAAATAGGGTTGAGGAAAAGCACTTTTTCCTTTGTCCTGACTGGGTAAAAGTTGGCTGTGCCAAGTAAACTTTCCTATTTACTCATCCTTGGGATGAACAGATGCAGTTCTGCACCTTGATCATATATCTAACTGCATTTCCTACCTTTAGTAAGTGCCTAAATTCAACATCAATCAAGATCTAGTATGAATTAATTATCAGTTATTTTGGCTTATTTCACCTACGCATTGTTAATACAGAACTAATCAGAACACATTGTGGCTTTTCAACAAAACTTTTCCTTAAATTGGCAGATAGTCCTGAGTGTGTTCAGAGTCTTGAAAATATTGCTGAAGAAACTAGCTTTATTTTATAGTACCGTATTTGCCAGCCTATAAGACGATACTTTTCGGCCAGAAAATCTTAGCTTCGTCTTATACTCCAAATCAACTTATATATGGATTATGTCATCCGAATCGCTTTATTGTATTTTTGTATGGGAAATAATTCTCCAAGAGCACGAAAAACAATGTGTAAAACATATTTTATTTTTGGGAAGAGATGGTGTATGAAAAAATATAGGATCCCACATTGAGTATTTTAAACAATTACTTGATTGCCATTATTGAAAATTAACATAGATCAGATGTAATTGCGCAAAAGCAGCATGCACCAGTAATGTACGTTGTTTGTAATATATGTTAATTAAGTTTGATTACATATATGTGCATTAGAATGTAGAAGTTAGAAGATGAATAACAATGACAGAGACATATTCCATCACAATTTTCTTCTTGCACCTAATGATTAAATAAAACGTATGCCCCATTGAGAGAGAAAGAGACAGACAGACAGACAGATGTCTTCACGATTGTAAATCTGTATTGTGCACTTTCCTGATGACTGATCTTACTCATGTATAAGTGCAGTACCATATTCCATTATCAATTAATACCACAAGGTAAGCAATTCCTTCTAGTTTTTGTTGCCACGTCCACTGTTAAAAAAATCACATGGCTTTGTTGTGGTATTTACATGCTAATTAAATATGGTACAGCTGTATTCAGTCATTCCAAGCTAACACCTGTTGAGGTCAAGATTTGGCAGACCAGATCAGATTAGTGAGGCTACCAATAGGGAAATGTGGCTATCCATGGGTATTATGAATACCGTACCATAAAATGAAAGGAAATGCCAGGTGGTTACTTGTGTAAATTTCTCAGCCAGTGAAATTTTTTAACTTTCCAATGGAACCGACAGCAATTTAAAGTACATCTAGCATGAGCAAAGATCAGAAACAATTGCTGCCTAAGTACAGGAAGAGTAACATCACTTTAAACAAAATCTTATTTGTTATGAACGGAGAGGTTGTTGTACTTGCAAAGAAAATTAGACAGCATGAAAAACGGTCATTCTTGGGATATAACCTAATGGAGTCTTTATGGATATAGCTATTGTGAATATTTAAACCCTGAAGGAGTATGGTATGTATTTTCATAGTTTACATTTACTGTTTCATTTATTAATGTTTTCTCTCTTTGACAAAAGCTTCAGCAACATGGGGGCAATAAGTCAACAAAAAAAAGCCCATGAAGAGTTGAACTTACTTTCTCTCTCTCTCTCTCTCTCTCTCTCTCTCTCTCTCTCTCTCTCTCTCAGACCATATTTTATTTTGATCAAGTGGTGCAAGAAGAAAAAATGTGATGGAATACATATGCATCCTTCTCTCTGTATCTCTCTTCACCCTCCCAAAAAACCCCAGTAAAACTGGAAAAAGCATTTTAGTATTAATGATGCAATTTCCATATTGCTGGTAATCTGAAATAGGATACAGTGATACTTTTAATATTTATGAAACTGGAAGTCATTATAATTTAATTCCACTCGGCATCGCAAGTTTTATCCTCTCTGTTACTCAGAGTAGTTTTGGGTCTATATCATTATATGTAGCTAAAAGTACATAATACATTTAAAATACTTTGTGTGAAACAAATTAGGTACTTTTAGTTACATTTAATGATCCTGACTGGAAAGGTTACCAAGTTACAGATAGGATAAAATTCACAATGCCGAAGTGAAAAACAAAATCCGAGGTATTGATCTGGCCTCGTCTTGTACTCAGTATTGACTTATATATGGATGAAGGATGGAAAATTTGCCAAATTTGCTGATGCGACTTATACTCAGCATTGACTTATAGGCCAGCAAATATGGTAAGAATGTAAGCTGTGTAGCAGAGAGGAATAAAAGGAATCAGAGGAAGAAGAAAGAAAGGTGACAGTGGTAAGACAGGAAATGTATCAGGGGAGATGAAAAAGGAAAGGAAACAGATACAGATGCAAGTCTGTTGTGCAGACAGCATAGCAGTAGAGGAAATGAAAAAGTTTAACTCCTTGTGGAATAAGTAGTACCCATGGCCTAAACATGACACTGGCATAATGTTTTGCAGGGGTGCTGTTTCTGAAGAATACCTAAACTTTACAGATAAAACATCTGCTGTCTTTGTTGGATGTGTTTCAGGAGGTACATATCTGAAATAGTATACACTATTGGACTTACAGTACTAATTCAGTTCCCATAGTAAACCTATGTAAACACCATGATATTAAAAATTCAATAACTTAAAATTTCTGAGTGCCCATGATCAAACCTATATTTATCAGTATAGATGTAGAGGAAAGGATACGAGCCGTGGCAATTTCTGGACCTGCATGTGTTTGAAACATGTGCTTTCAATTCCGCACCAAAGAGTCGAGTGTTAATTTTAGTAATGAGTGTTCCAAACTCAGCACTGTTAAAGGACTGGAATTCCATCAATAAAACAATGTCTCAATTTTTTTTCACCTAGAACTAGGATAAGCTCTCAAAAGATTCTTTTTCCTAAAACATAACTTATATTATTAACCAATCCTGGCCAGCCAAACCCATATATACTCTATTAAATGTTCACCCATTTCCAGGCTGGTTCCCATTTTTCCATACCATTAGTACTGTGTGCCCTTTAGAAGGTATATATCTGAAAGATAGTCCACACTTTATGGGGTATGTATCTGAAATATAGTCCACACTTTATGGGGTATATATTTGAAAGATAGTCCACACTGGCACAGTAAAGCAATGAAACACTAAGCATGTGAAGACAGAAGTTAGCACAATCATATACCTAGTTAAGCCTTGGAACAGCTTGACAGCTTTCACAGAAATGAAAACAAAATTGGATGAAAAGTCTGAATCTCTAATGTTTGCCCATAATATGTTGCTAAAATAATGAAGTCTATTCCAAGGTCCCAGACTTTGTGATATTCAAGAAAAAAAAAGGTGTGGACTTGGCTACAGTGTACATGTACAGAAATCCATAAATAACCAAAATAATTTGTGTCACACATTGCATCATTTGAAATTGAGAAGGTCCAAGAAAAAGTAAAAATAATGCTGGTTTAATATTGGCTGTACACAATTTGTTGCTGTTGCATCACTAACCTTTCCAGGAGAGAAATGTCCCTCATCCAGATGATTAGAACTCATCTTCCCGCTGGGTGACTTTCTGGATGATTCCAGAAACCTACCCATGACCCAGCACATGCCCACTAGTCCTCATCTCATTTCCTGATGTGCCATCATAATGGTTGAAAAATTTACACTGTATGGAAGATTTCTTTTGCTTAACAGCTAGTAGTGCAAATTAGGCATTTTTATTACATGTATCATAACTATTGAGTGTATTTAACCTCAGCCCAAGTACTTTCATAGTTGGAATTAAGCACATTTGAGAGTTCTTGACATTTTTTGTTAGTTTCTGTTTTTTTTAACCTTGCCACCCCATACCCCAGGTGTTAGGGTAACATTTTTGTTGTGTATTGTTCCAATTAAGTTCATTTGACTTTTTGTGTTTTCTGTTTTTCAGATAGTTATTAGTTCCTTATTCTACTTGACATGTCTGGTTTGTGGCCTCCTAATCTTAATTTTGTTGAGATATAAATCTTCAAAATTTGCATTATATTCTAAAAATTTTTGCCGAGTTATACTCATGGAAGTCAGTCACACACCAGCTTGCATAATTAATTGCATGTTTAGGCATGTATACATCATTTGTTTTATATCTTTAAAAGGATACTATTCGTTTTTAAATCCAAGAATTTTTCCTTGCTGGATTTTTGCTTTCTTAATTTCCAATACTCATAATTAAGTTTTGCTGACAATTTTTTTATTAAAACATAAAAGTTGTTGTGTTTGGATTCATCTTGAACAGAGACTCACTGGGCAGGTAGAGTTTTGCTGTTTTAATTTGCATTCAGTCTGGATTCCATGCAAATTCATATAGATGTACATCATTTTTGTTATACAGGATTTGTGCTTTTTGCAGATTTTTCTGTACAGAAATGTCTAAAAGACAGATTGTTGGTAAATGTGGGCACAAGCCCACCTCCCTTGGATTCACACCCCATCTGCCTAGCATGTACCAGCTTTTTAAAGACTGATGGGTATCCATTTTGTTGTCTCTAGTTGGGTTGAGGTATGGGACCTCACTGAACACAGTGACATGTACAAAGGGAGGAAAAAGGAACCATCCTTTTCTTGACATTTTTCCATCACTGAGACTCAAGAGTCTCAAGGATTGGTTCAATCTCTTCAGAGACATTTAGACCCCTCTAGGACTAGATCAATCTCTTTGGAGACTCATGAGAGACTCAGAGCTACAATCCAAGTCTTAACAATCTGGGAAGAATCTTAATTCAGTTTATAGCTGCCTGACTTGTCATTGACTGGTCACCAGGCACCACTCCACATTAGTCACAGATCATGGGAACCCTCTCAATACAGTGACAGGGATCAAATTGAGATCCCCGTCTCATCACATTAGCAATGAATCCTGCTAGGGACAGGGAGTACGCAAGTGGTCAGTGTTTTGGCCCAGAGACCAACTTCATCCTCTCATATAGTAAATATTGAACATAAAGGAGGGGCAGGCCCACTTCTTCCAAATGACCCAGGAGGATTGAGAGGTGCTTTCACCCTCCTGTGGGATTGGCCACCATGACAGTCGTGTTGCTCCACATGAAGAGTTATGGGACAAGGTTCCTCAGACCCCCCCCCAGATCATCTACCAAGTCCCACCTCAAGAGCAAAAGCAGGATGACAACATGATGTCAGTCTTCATGGACTCTCACATGTTAGACTCAGAACAGACTGAAGTGGCACCTCCTGCCTTCTGGTCCCCTTCCTCTTCCCATCATTGTTATAGGTGGTGGAGGAGGAAGAGATTTGGCTTTTTGACAAATCAGTTAATGAAATTTACCATAACTCTTCCCCAGATTTGTGCCTTAAGTCTTCAGGCTCAGAAGACAAAAATTCTCACAATTTAGAGAAACTCTTCAAGGCTGCCTCCCACACCTATCTTCTCTTGTTCTCACATTCAGCCACAGTTAACAAGCTTTCTTGAAAGTTTTATAAAGGCCTGGAGTTTGCTATGCATCTTAGGGTGAAGTCTTTTACCCCTTCTATTTTGAGACCTTCGGTACCTGTTCAAGGTTCACATTCCTTCCTGGCCCTTTAAATGTCCACTTTAGATGCTGGATCATCACAAGTGGTATTTCCCTAGAAACCTGTGCCAGCTTCCCAGTCAAGACACTGGAGGCCTTAGAGTCAAAGACAAGGGTGCTAGTGGCCATAGCCTCAAATGCAGATCTTTTTCTGTAAACAGCGGCCCTGACTTGAACATCTAATACTTGCTCCAGCGACACAGTCTTGAGACAAAAATGGCATTAGTTAAACCAGACATTTATACTGTGCTTTCTTTGAATTGTAGTACGTATTTAAATTTTATTTCATTGAATATTTCTTAATCAGTACTTACTGTCGCTGTTAACGAAAGGTACTGACCTCATTAGTGTCATCAAGATCTCAAAACAAGCGTGCTTAAGTCGCGAGAAAAATGGCACATGAACCATGGACAAGCACGAAGTGAGGGCGGTTTAGCTTTAAATATCAGCATTGATTCTTAAATAGGTCACACAAGAAAGGAGAGAAGTGTCCTCCCATGTATTATTATATAGTACATGTATGACAAGTAAATTGTAAGGTGCCATACAGGCTCCTGTGATGATGAATAAATGCACACACGACACAAGTCTGGAACTGTAATCGCTATTTTGCATCTCGATCTGTACTTGGAATACTTTTTTTTAATGGGTACCCGGTTCATTTTATTGCCTGGGTTATTTTTAACAGACGTGTACTTGGGTACCCATTTGCATCTATAGTTCTATAGATGGTGCCAATTTTCCTTAATATTTTCTGGTATAACATGGACTATTTTGGGATAAAAATGAAAACTAGATGTATGAGGTGAAATCCGAATGCAAAACTGTTTAATGGCAAGTTCACTGCATTAATATGTCAACTTTGACAATGTTTTCAAAATTTTGTCAACAGTTTTAGCTTTAATTTAGTATGATCTTTTCAGAATCTGTAGTTTATGGAAATATTTTATCGTAAAAACTTAAGTATATATTTTCATAAGGTTTTTTCATTTGGTTGGATAGTGCTGAGTAAGTTAATTATCTCCCAGAACATACAAAACATAGATAAAAGCAATGAAAAAAAAAAAGAAAGATCATTATAAGACATTTTTTTTAGCCACACTTACGTAAACTGTCTGAGACCCTCTGTATTGGAACATAATCATAGGACACATCTTTGGGCAAAAAGATTGCCTCCATCAGTTGCCATGTAAAATAGCCCTACGTGTCCTCCTGCACTTTGAAAGAAGTGACTAATGGAAGCATTCTGTTGGCCCAGGGAAGGCATCTCTATATGATGTTTATTCTGAAGAGGTCATGGACTTCTTGAAAGAATGTGGTTCATATTCATGTTTTATTTTAAGGATTTTGCCTTTTATTATCTTTGTTTTGAATACCTTTGAAGGTTATATGTGAAACTTAATCAGCACTAAATAGACAGGATTGTGCTGATGCACCAACAAACCTGATAGAATGTTATTTAATTTTGTTTCTACAGAAGACGACTAATGCTCCATCCAAACCAGTCCTTCTATTTGCTTGTAAACAACAAGAGCATGGTCAGCAACACGACTCCTCTCTCCGAAGTCTATGAAAGGGAAAAAGATAAAGATGGCTTCCTGTATGTTGTGTATGCATCCCAGGAAACATTTGGAAGTTAGAACCACTGCCAAGGCGTTCTTTATTAATGTTATACTGAAAACCATTTTTGCTTGTGAAATTGACACAGACTGCAAATAACATAGACCCAGATCTTCCATGACATAATGCAGTGGAAGATCATGGTCTGTACTGATTACTTGAAACCATTAATAGATTGAACAGCTTTGACCCTGATCTGACCACATATGTAGTGAATGATAGACCTAACCTGTTTACTTGAAACCATAAATAGATCAAACAGCTTGGACCCTGAGCTGACCACATGTGTAGTGGATGATAGACCTACGATGTTTACTTGAAACTATAAATAGATGAAAAAACAAAGATCTTTATTTGATGTAATATTATGCAAAGAAAAATCAGGGTCTACACTGTTTACCATATATCCTCACATATAAGTCAAGTCAAACTGCAAACAGTGAAGATCCTGATCTGCCGTAGCTTAATGAGCCTGCAGATCAGAGTCTGTGCTGTTTGTTTTACTGATTACTCCAAACAAACTGCACAGACCCAGAATTGCCAGCACATTTTGCAATGGCAGATCAAGGTCTGTGCAGTTTGTAGTTGGATTTGACTTTATAAGCACATATATACAGTATATGAAACCATAACTATACCCAACAGTATAGACTTGGTTTGACCACACTTTGCAGAACAGATCACAACTTTATTCATGTAATATTTCTCTTGCCCCTTGCATATGGTGGGAGTCCAGGGTTACACTATTTACTTGAAACCATAAATAAATAGACTAAACACTATAGACCCTAATCTGGTAACACGTTATGCAGTGGCTGATCAAAGTCTACAGTTTGCAGCTGTGAGCATTTTGTATCCAATGAAAGTTTTGGTACTGATAAATACATCTACAGATTTACTTGCCCGTGTGTGGACAAGGAAGAGGTCATTCACATTTCTGTGTAAATACTAGCATTTTACATTCATAAAATTGTCTTAACTTGTACATACAGTTTGTCTGAAAACAGGGTCAAAATCTTTTGATTTTGTTATAAATAATCCTATATTCTTGGTTCTTTTACTTGTCAAAGAGGTAACATTTGTATTGTTTGATAAATCAGAGCACTGCCTTTCATATTTCAATAGTTACAATATAATCCTCCAGATAAGTAGCTACTCAAAGCTGACAATACCTTCCTTTAAGTTAGGTGTTTACCGTCACCAGATGCATAATAATAAGGCTGATGAAGTCAGATCTCTAGATTTACCTTGTCTGGGTATATTCAAAGGTAACATACCAGGCTTATGAATAACTCATGAGTAACATGAGTAATTTTATTGGATCTGATATATTCTGCATAGAAATTTCAATTCCCCCCCGCCAATAAAACAGTTGATTTTTAAGGAGTTTTTGGACAGATTAATCATATTTGTTTTATTTTCAGATATACTTTGGTTATGTAATAGCACTATCTTTGTGTATCAAAATGGTAAGTGCATTTTCATATCAGTGAAAATAGAACACCTGGTTTGTTTGAAAAAACTTGATTGGCTAATTTATTGTCTGATACATTGCAGAATATATGTATAAACAGAGACTTTGCCATCCACTGTTACAGTACTCAAGGGTGATAAGAAAGACTTTAGAATTTAAAATATGAGTTTTGATGTGACAAATTAATTCAGCTAGCATTGCTGTGAAGGAGAACAAGGATGAGTAATTACTCATGTTTGTATGATTTTGGTGTAGTAGGAAATAATTTATCTGCCAAAATTTGTTTGCATTATCTACATCAAGACTGCTGTAGTAACAATTACATTATACATCATGGCATTATGTTCTTTATAAATTTGAATAAATGCATTCACAGGATTTTTCATTTTTATTCTTTTGGATTAAAAGGTTTTGTTTCTGAATATTAAATATCATGGATTTCATTATTCTTTTTATGATGTACAATTACAAAAAGGTTCAGAAACCCTCGGACTGGAAAGTTTGTACATTTACAAGTGATAAAATGTTTGCATGCAATTTTAAATGTATCCAGTGATAAATTTGTTTTGTATATTATAATTTTCAATGCTTGCCTGCTTGTATTGTACTTTTTCATACAATCTTTTGTTTTGTACACCCTGAAGTACGAGTATGTTAGTTCATGATAATAACTTCTTTACAGACTACAGTGTGTAGCTAATAATACCAATTTAGGCTAAAATTTCACAAGTCCTATCATTGGACCCTCCAGATGTTTTAATAATTTTTAGTAGTACATAAAATTTCAGGACATTTACATTTGTTTGACAGACAGAAAAACTTGAATTTAAAAAAAAGTTGAATTATAAAGTAATTTAATGTTTTATATATGCTCACAAATGTGTGATTGGCAATCCATTGAATCTTGAAACAGCCTTGATCACCTTAATTATAGACAGAGTTCTTCAGGTCCTCCAAAACTTTTTAAAAATCTTTTTCTGGCTGAGATTTTATTTATCTGGTGAGTTGCCATATTCTTGCCACTCTGTTGCCTTATGTAAACAATTTCTTATTATGAACTAGAATGTGGTCATGTCCAAAATAAGTTTCACTTTCAGTACATACTTCATTAAGAACATAACTATTCTTCCTTCTTTATGTAGAGGCCATTAGATTTTGAGGATTGAGGCCCATTGGTTATTTGCCCCCATTTTTTTATGTTTTATGTTTTTTACTCTGGAGGCACATGAGCATGCTTCGAACACAACTAGATCTTTGTAAACTCTTATATGAACAAGAAGATAAACAAATATTATAATGGCATCCAGTATGATTTATTTGCAAAAGAAAACACCGAAGTATTATTACATAAATGTAATTTATTTGCCAGCAAGGATGTAATGCAACCCAGTTTACCTAGTACACTTTCAACCAGCATTAATGATTGAATGTAGGGTGCATCGTAACATAATACAGATATTAATTTTATGGATGAGATGTTTAGGAAAAATTATAATCTTCATTTACACACCAATTATTTGGACATGGAGAGAAGTAATCATTTTTTAATGTCTAGAGGTTTGGAATAATGACAGTACCAGAGAATTTGAATATTATGGTTTGTTTTAAACATCTTAGCTTTATGGACATGAGGAAAAATAAAACATTCAGATGCGATTTTGCTGACTTTTGTATATTATCATGCCATATCATAGGTTCAGTTTCTCTTTCTGAATTGTTTTAATGTGTATAGCAACTTGACAGTTAGTGAAAAAATTTCATTTAGATGAATTTGAATCTTGAAAAGGTTTTCTACAAATTAACTATACTTTCCTGAAGGACTGTATAAACATTTTTAAAAGGGATATAGGATAGGAACTTTATCCCTAAGGACATTTTTCAAAATGAAGCAGTAATATTTAAAAAGAATTATATATATATGCATAGAAATATGCTCGACATCTGTAGTGTAGTAAACTTGATAAATTGGTAGATTGAATATGCCCTGTTTTCCGCACCCATTTTCTTTTAAACAAACTTTCATAAACGTGAAGACTGTGTTAATAGGTAGACTGATCAAATATGTATGTCTTTGTATAGCTGCGATGAGAAGTACATGGAAAGGTGGGAAAATGTTTATGTCCTCCTTTATCTCTCTTCAGCATGCTGTTTCCATGACAACCAGCATGTAAACGACTAAAATCAACAAAAAAATGAAATAACACTTCCTCATAAATGTAAATAATATATATCATATCAAGAAAATTCAAGGCAGGGAGGGCAGAAAACAGCTCCGAATCAGTATAGTCTTTTCAAACCCGAGTTGCATAATGATAGCATATCAAGGCAATGAATGGCCGAGTAATATATCCTAGAGAACAGTGAAACTGCTTATTCTCTCAGTGCCAACATATTCGACTTAATGCTTTTAAAATTTCATGTTTTTTTTTAAAGACGTAATTTATATGTTTCTTATAATGGTGCTTCCAATTTTATTCACTCATGTTTACTGGGACATTTTTGTTGCCCGATATATATCCTGTAATAATTGTTAATTTTTTGAAATTTCAAATGTAGCACATACAGATGCTTCAGTAGGGTTAATAGCTTTTGACCATCATTCACAGTGGGTCTTTTGATGCATCTTGGTACAGGAAGGGGAGCCTTTTGCTTTTACTTTTCATAATTAGAATTCATTAATTCAATGAAATTCATTTAATTTGTATACATAAATTTTTATAAGGTTAATATGAGAGGGATTTAAATTTTTTTAATGTTATTTCATATTTCCCTGCTAATCTTTCCATGTGCAATAATACATCTGTAGGCCAAAGATATCATATTCATCTACAATTGCTGATTTAGACACATTTCAGTTTGTATTTGTATTTTGCTGGACTCAAAAAGTCATTCTGATATAAATCCAATTTTAGGAAATAAAATATCATCAAGCTTACAGTTGGTGACATTAATTTGCTATTTGCTTAATGATATACAAAAGTTTGTGGATATTTCATGAGATACACTTTTGACTGAGAATCGTCTTCCCTAGAAACAAAATGTTAAATGTGCTTGTAAATAGTTTAAATTGACTGCTGTTTTCATACTTAAACAGTCACCATTCATCCTAAACCAGCAGTCAAAACAGGGGAACTAAATTGCTGTCTTTTCATATTATTATTATTTCATATTGTTCTTACAATTAAGTAACGAGTTTAATATTAAGTCCAGACAGACAAAAAACAAATTTAGGGGTAGATGAAATGATGACAAATTGGTTCATTGAAGCCTGGGTCAGTATGCACCTCCATATGTAGGATATGTGCCTATAAATGAAATAATGTTTGAATCCTTTTTCATCATTACACCTGCATATTTTACCTCTGTGCAAAGACCACCAGTCCAAAAAGGACATTTTATGCATCCTTATTAGACAGGAAATACAGCTCTCCCTCATTATAACACTGTCCATGGTAGCTGTGGATTGGAACCACTTTATAAAGAAGTACATATATAATTTTACTACTAACTATATAAAATGGGATTCAAGCCTTCCCTTTCTATATTACAGTAAATGTGTTATAATGAAGGGCACTATAATGGGGGAGTGCTGTCTTAATTTTGATTTCATCCCATTTTTATCCTTTTCCTATGTAAATTATAATTTGACCAGAATGTATAAATGGTGCACTTTGGACATCTAATATGGCCCACATGTTAGCCATCTTGCAAATCTTATTATTGCTACTCTTTCTGAATGGATGGTCATACTGACATAGGGTTCTACTAAATGACTTCTTATGATGTCAAGTTGGTCAGATGAAAATTGTGCCAATCTGACATTCCAGATGCTGCTACTGCTCCTAAATGGATAGTCATATTGACAAGGATTTTTCACCACAGACTTTTTATCATGGTTTGAAATGAAATTGGCGCCTTTCTGACAGTCAGTATGATGTCTGTCTTGAAATTCTTGTTATCAGCATGAACAAATCTTATGGCCATGGGGTTTTCACTAAAAGACATAAAAGATATCTAGTTAATCTCAGTGAAAGTGGTGCCCCTTGACATCATTAAATCTTGTTATCACTACTTCTGAAACAGATGGTCATACTGACATGGGCTTCTCACTAAAGGACTTGTCTAGTTGGTCCTGAATAAAAATGGTATCACTCTAATGTCCATCATGGTCACCATGCCGGCCATCTTGAAAATCTTGTTAACACTGCTCCTGAATGGATGATTGTATTGACATGAGGTTTCACTAAAAGATTTGTGATGTCGAGTTGGTCCTAAATGAAAATGGTGCTAATCAGACCTCCAATTTGAAGAACATGGTAGCCATCTGTTACATTTTGTTATTACTACTTCAAAGTTGATAGGGTGACAATGGGTTTGCACTAATAGATTTTTATGATATGTAGTTGGTTCTAAAACAAAATTGTGCTAGTCAGAGTTATAATATGAACACCATGGTAATGATATTAAAAATCTCTTTCTATCTGCTTCTTCTGAATAGATGGTCCAATAGACATAGGGGTGTTTTTGCCGAGAAACTGATTATGGTCCTAAAATAAAGAAGGTGGGGCCTCAGATGGCTGAGTGATCTAAGGCACTCGCTTTTACAGACTGCCAACATCTCACCTCTGTCCATATGGGTTTGAGTCTCAGGCATAGCCAACATAGGTATGTGAGACAACTTGCCAGTAGCTTCCTGTTGGTGGGTAGTTCTTCCCCGGGGTTAGTTCTTCCCCAGGGTTTTTCCCGGGTTCTTCCTCCACCAAATATACTGGCTGCCAAGTACAGATTATCATGTGCTGAATAATGGCGTTAAACACATAGGTGGCCATTTTTTAAAATTTCGTCCTTGCTATTCCTCTTGAAGGGATGCTCTTAATGACTGGGGGTTTTCATTAAAGCACTTCTTACTACTTGGAAGTCCAACATGCCACCATATTGGTCATTTTGAAAACCTTGTCATCACTACTCCTCTTGAAGGGAAGAATGTATAGACATGTGAGATTTTATTAAAATGCTTCTTACTACTTGGACCTCCAAGATGGCTCCATAATGGCCATTTTGAAAACCTTGCCGTCATTACTTCTCATGAAGAGATGGGTTTTTTTCATTACAACACCTCTTTACTACTCAGACCTCCAATATGGCATCATAGTGACCATCCTAGAAATCTAATCACTATTCTTGCATGAATGGTCACAGTCAATTGGAGTTTTCATTAAAACACTTATTGCAATATTTAATGGTTCTGACTGAAAATGTTACATATCTGACCACCAACATACCCTCACTTTAGTGTTGGAGGAGATTTGAAAACCAGACTGAAATGAGTTTGGTTGCATTTGTGTCCTTACTGAGCTTTTTATAAGAACACTAACTTTTACATGTACAAGTGAATTTTGACCAGATTTTGTATTTAGTTGCATTCGAATTAACAAGTTGATAATGAGCACTCTGACATTCATTTTAAAGTCTCAGGTTGTGGCTCTGGTTTTATAGCTGTGCTGACTTGTGAGCATGATAACACAAACAAGTATGAATGGACTTTATCAATGCAATTTTGTGGATATATCCATTTTCAAGTCATAATGAATATTCTGCATCAATTGGTTTGATGAAGTCTTTAGCTGATTTTTTTTCTCTTTGTTATAAAGTTCAATTTGAACTTGCAAGGCTTTTGGTGGAGGGGGTGCTATACATGTTAACAGTTTTGTTTTAATAGAAAAGAACATTTGAATATTTTTCTCAGAGTGCTACAAAAATGTATTGTTATTGATTTTTATTCTTTTGAAAAGTAAAATATATCATTAAAGTTGTCTCCCATTGCAAATACAAACTATCACAACAGATTACATATCATATTTTGGGGAAGAAATAATTAACAAGTTTTCTAAATACAGCTGTACATATGTTGCATGGAATTTGTTTTACATGTACATGTTTCATGTATTGATTGAAAGCTTTCTGTGTGCAAATTGTTTCCCAGTAAATATAGATAACTTAATGTAATGAGGCATTATCACCAATAAATCTTTTTCAAATAGGACTACTTTTCTTTTTCATTATGAACATTCAGAGAACCTTAAGATTGTGAAGGTTTGTGGGTTTGTACATTTGCAGAGAGCTACAGTTCTATGAAAAGGAGAGATTTGTCATGTTATACACCAAGAAAATTGTCCAATGCGTAATTGTAATTCGTTTTTGAGAGCAAAAAAGATTACAGTTCTACTAATGATTCCTGATGAATTGGAAGAGTATTCAACTTTCTGAAAAATAGTGGCTTTCAAATTCTTCATAGTGTGTGACTGTCCATTTTTCAGATACATTTCTGAGATACCTGGCTTTACATTCAAAAGCTTGGAGATTTGCACAACTTCTTCAATTAAATTGGAGGTGGGGTGACATACTGAATAAGAAATCAATTGACATTATCAATACAATGCTTCATAAACCTCTGGGGCTTGGCCAATGTGGGTATGTGAAAAAGATTGCCCAGTAACTCATGTGAGTCAGTGGTTCTTTCCAGGGTTTTCCCAGGCACTTACTCCACCAGATAAAACTGGTCGCCATGTATAGCCTATCGTGTGCTGAAAAATGGCGTTAAACCCAAAAGAGCAACAACAATATCATATCAGGTCAATCCATAATGTCTGAAGCTTTGAATGTATACTTCAAAAGTTATTTTACTTCACCTGTTCAAAATTTTATTGATTAAAATGAACAGCTGTCGTCCTACAATAAACACAATCATTTAATTGTGCCCATTTCAGTTGACTTTTACACCTTGAATAGTTGCTTAGTTGTTTATTTTTGAATTCAGTGCAAAATTATACAAAATCATTTCTTTCATTCTGGTGACAGAAATATCATTAAATGATTTGTACAGTAAAAATGTCAAACCAATGAAATTAACACATTATAACTCTGAAAATATATAATGCAGTTTGTCACTTGGGAGTTGTGTAGCAACAGCTAATGTAAATGTTTAAATCTTTAAAGAATTAACTGACTTTTTTAATAGCATTAATACAATATCACTGTAGCCTTGCCTACCTATCCAGGTCCGCTTACCATTGTTAACATTAAAATGTTTTATCCTTTTTTGGATAGAATGTTCTAGAAAGCTTAAAGCAGAAACAACACAGCCAGGCTGACTCCTATGTCTTTGGCCAATGTGCAGTAGCCATCCTTTCTTTCATAGATGCCATCATAAATCTGATCAATGTTCCAATGACTCTTGGAAGAGAATTTCCATTCCTCATGTCAAAGATCCTAGGAGAGTATGGGATCCTTCTTTGGGTCCTTAGAGGTTCAGAAGATGATGTTCTCTTTGTTAGAGAATGCTACTCCTAGATCTCAAAAGGGTATGGGTTCCTTGTCTGGGTTCTGGAACTCAAGGCAAGACTCCTCCATCCCAACTGAGAATACACGAGTTCAGAGGGAGTCATGTCCCCCCCCCACACACACACCCACACCCTACAGGGAGGAGCATCACTCTCTCAAAGCCCTTAGACTATGAAAGGCAATGAGCAGATCAAGCCACCTTGAAAAGGGACAGTAACCAGTTTTGAGGAGAGTTTTTCTGTCAACTCAGAGTCCCTGTGCACTGGTCATTGTGTAGTGTTCTACATTCATAGCAGCCCCATCAGCATGAGGATGACAGGGTCAATATCACTACCACCATTGACCCTGTTGATATGTAACAGGCCACTCCTGCACACCAGACTGGGGAAGGGGATTGGATCGATATACCCCTTCCCTATTGCTATGCATATTTAATTTGCATTTGTTAGTTTTTCTCCATGATTATAGGTTGTGTATAATCATATTTTGGACAAGACCTTGTCCGAAATCAAGCTCACTGTTTACCTGACTTGGGACATTGATATTGTTTTGTTTGGTAAACAAATAACACATCATAGATAATATTCCTCTAGGTGTGTGGGTTAAATATTAGGATCATTATCAATCAAGGTAAACATGTTTATTTGGGTCTTGGTCTAGGATACTGGAATTCCCCCATGAAGAACCTGGTGTACCTGATGTTTCCCATGTTCTTTATTATAATTTTAGTAACAGATTAAATTTGTTTACAACTTAGAAATGTCTAGAAATGAACTTTGGACCTACAGCCTGGCTCTACTTTTATGTCCTTGTTTATAAAAATAATCTTGTTTACTTGAAAAGTGATTCATTCTTGTGTTAACATCAGAAGCAGAGTCATTTGTATTGTGTTCAGTTTTTTTATTTTGGTGGAATTATTAAATCAAATTATATTTCTCTGGAATTACAAAAGTGCTCAATAATATTCATGTACAGAAACATTAATTTGAAATTACAGAGATGTCAGACAAGAACATTTTTGGATTATATTATTGTAATACTGTACATCAATCGACTCTTAGCAAATCACTTTCTGGACCATTTGGGATTAAACTTGCAATACTGTAAAAGTCCTTTTCAAATTTTTACTTTGTATTGTAGGGAAATAAATTATTTGTTGAATTTTAAAAAACCTGTTGGTTTTTGCTCCTTTCTGTTACTTAGCTTAAGACCAGAGAGTCAAAATACCTTTGATCCCACTTAATCCCCATGGGATGTGGGGGCACTCATTTCAGGTGCCATGAATGCCCAATAGCAGTGCTGATGTTGCAAGTCAAGGACCCACATCAACTGATTCAGTGGAGTCAAAGAAAAATTAGTGTGGCCAGTTTTCTTTCCCCAAAAGCTAAGCAAAAGTCAAGAAGCATTCTCACCCACCCACAAAATCTACTTCTAGTGGTAATCCCATCACTCCTCATGAATAGTTGAGGGTAGTCTCACCATTAACTGAGAGACATGGTGTTGGAAAAGTCTGCCTGTCAGGGGTGAGAGCAGGATGAGGCTATCTTGTGTCAAGCTTGGCAAATCTAGTGCACTGAGGAACAAGCCAAGACTGTCTCCTTCTCCCTTTGGGTCCTTTGCTTCTTACCACCCATCTACTCTGGTGGCAGTAGAGGAAGAGGTTTTAATAAGGTGGTAACACCTTTCCCTAGATTTGTGTCCCAAGCCCTTGGGCTCAGAGGACAATAAAATTTTCTCCAGGTGACTGGAAGTGGGGGGAGCTGCTTCATGCCCAGATGTTTTTTTTAACTCTCCCAATCAGCTATAGTTAGGAAGCTTTCTCAAAGGTTTACATGGGTCCAGATGTCTGCTAAGCAACATAATTGATGGTCAGTTCCCCCTTCCGTGCTGAGACCATTGATCTACAGAAGTTACTCCCTTGCTTGACCCCTTAAGCCCCCCCCCCCCATTGCTGGGGTGTCACAAGAAAAATTTGGAATATGGACATGGTCTCACCCTCCAATGAAGATGCTGGAAGCATTGGAGCTTGAGGCTAGGTTGAAAGTCAACTTACTCTAGCATGCTGATCATTTTTGACAGCCCCTTTAGTCTTCTGAAAGAGAACTCTCTATCTCCAACCACAATGCAGTGATTGCTGAAGACTGTTTCCAAAATCTCAAGGCATGCCTTGTCTACATCTGTGGTGCTGTCACCTGCCTTGGCCACCCAGAGAGAGTCTTGCCTATCAATATACCTTGTTGCAGCCAATTCACCATCAAAGTGATGTTTTGTTTTTGCAATGTCCATGTTATTAGCATATCTTTTTTGTGTCTATGTCTTGGTCATCAATGTACTTTTTTTTAATCTCCCTGTTTATATCATCTTCATGTTGGGGGGAAACTGAGTGGTCTATGGTGCTTGCCTTTTACATCTCACCAATATCTTACCTCTGTCCACATGGGTTTGAGCTTCAGACTCTGCCAGCATAGGTATGTGAGAAGCTTGCCAGTAGCTTCCCATGGGTCTGTGGTTTATACCAGGATTTTTCTGGGTATTTCCTCCATTGGATATACTGGCTGCTGTGTATAGCCTTTCATGTGCTGAAAAATGGTGTCACTCAAGGCAACAACAACAATCATCTGCATACTTTTTGCTTCCATGTCTTGGTGCAGCAACATATTGCTTTGTGGTGATGCAATGCATGGTGTCTCAGTTTGGCCTCTTTACTACTACTTACGTGTACTCTTTCTGATGATCTGACCACATACAATACATACACTTGATGATCCTACCACACTGATGTGTGCTGTTTATGATCTTACCACATGCAGTGAGATGTGATCCTGATGATCTGACCAGACACTGATGCATGTTATTTATGATAAAATGATGTGTGCTCATGATAATCTGATCACACACACTGTTGTGTGCTGTTGATGATCTGACCACATACAATGAAGTGTACTCTTGATGATCTGACCACATAAACTGATGTGTGCTGTTGATGATCTGACCCCATACAATGATGTGTGCTCATGATGATCAGACCCAATGATGTGTGCTCATGATGATCTGACCACATACACTGTTGTGTGCTGTTGATGATCTGACCAGATACAATGAAGTGTGCTCTTGATAATCGTACCACATATACTGATGTGTCCTGTCAATGATTTAAACACATATATTGTGTGCTGTTGATGATCCAACCAATACAGTGGTGTGTGTTCATGATGATCTGACCACATACATTGTTGTGTGCTCTTGATGATCTGACCACTTACACAGCAAAGCCACTTCAGACAATACAAAATGTTTTCATTTTATGAGTAAAATATTTCTTTATATCTACTTAAAACAGCATAGATTTTCTTTTCATTATATATTTTTAAGGCAAACCCCATCAGTTTGCATATACTTTTCTCCATTCTATGCCAGTGTGATTAATATCGGCATAATTTTCTGGATGATAAAAAAAGAAATTGCAGTTAAAAGTCAATGTTGCCCTTTTGATCTTATTTGCATCATATGGCTCAGTAGATCTCTTACAGAGCTGTCAAACTGAATGCAACAAAATGAAGGGTGTCTAGGGTAGCTAGACTGAAGTTCTAGCCAGACTGTGTCTGGACTTAAATTTATAAAGGGGCTCCTCAGGGGTCAATCCTGATAATTGTAACAATGATAATTTTTATGGTATTAAATATGGCTCTTTATATAACTATGCCAATAATATTTCTCCTTTTCCTCATCAAACTTTGTCACTCTGACACACTTGAAAGAGTATAACATTCTGACTGACTGGTTCACCAAGAATAAATGCAGGCCTTGTATCATTCTTCAAGTAAACATAACAGAGTGGTCTGGCATCAATAGCCATTTAAAATTTATGTACCCCAAAAATTATGTTATGATGACAGGTTTAAAGTTACTTTTATCAAGAGAATTGTTCTTTTTTAAAATCAGAACTAATCGAGCTTCCTTTAGACAAACAGGAAGTATATTTGTTGTTGTTTTAGGGTTTAACGCCATTTTTCAGCACAAGATAGGCTATGCTATACATGGCGGCCAGTATAACTGGTGGAGGAAGAACCCTGGAAAACCCTGGGAAGAATGACTGACCCACAAGAAGCTACTGGCAAGCTTTCTCACGTATCCATGTTAGCCGAGTCTGAGACTTGAACCCACTGAAACAGGTGAGATGGCAGTGATTCGGAACAGTGAGCACTTTAGACCACTCGGCCACTCGGGGCCCCAGAAATATATTTATAAAGTTTTCTTAATTAGATCTGTAACATTGGCCAATAAGGATTGATAATGCAGCTTTTAACAGTTTAACAGGAATTTTATCTCCCACATCTCCCCAAGCAGCTTTTTTTAAATTCAAATTTGTCACTTATACACATCATTGTTAACCTGCTTAAGTTAAGTTACAGTGTCCTCAAAAACCTGGATATTTCACTGATACCCCTGCACCATGTAAAGTTCTACCATTCCTTTATATATTCAAATTACATTCCTCTGGAAATAACTCTTTGAGTTGGTGACCAAGTTATCAATTACAGTTTCTGGTTGAGCAATGATGTCTGGTTTATCAACATTCAATAAATGAATGTTCATTAAACTTCTTACCCATAATACTATGTATTTTCATTGATACAAACTTCAGATTTTGTTATTCAGTTTATTGTTCTTGTATTTGGGTTTGTATGAGATGTTACCACTTCCTTCACTATTTAAGATATTATAGTTTTAGTTTGAATGTGTGGTGGTGTTTTTTAGAAAAAAAGAGAAATTTTCACATTTGGATCATATTCACATACAAGTTTTAATTTCATTACATGCATATTCTAAATTACCTCTGTATAAGCAGTCATTTTGGATCCAAAGCTTTCAGGAGTCACATTACACAGCCATATGGGAATTGAGGACCTGCTCATTGCAAAGGCCACATTCTGCTGTACTTATTGGTTAAAACCAATCGTTTTTGTCTAATATTAATTTTTCATACATATGATTTTTGTTATACCCATGCACCTGGAAATGATTTCATCTTAGGCAGACCGCATTGAATTGCCTTATCCTTTTTTCTGACCTGCATTGAACACAACACGATTCGCAGTGGTCATTGTTAGGATCAGGACTGAGTTCAACACTGCCTGCCAAAATCGGGAATGATAAGTTCATATGCTATCCTTGTTTGCAATTCATTAATAAGTCTGTTTTGATGCAATGCCAGGATTTGTTAACATGGAAAAAATTATCCTTCTACACTTATCTGAGAACATGAAGGACTAAAATGATTCTAAAAATGCTGAAAGATGAAACTGGCTTTAACTGTGTTTTATCTACATGGAGGGCAACTGAGATAGATTTTCACCAGATATGAACTGACAGAGCACTGAAAAATTTGGGATGTAGACCAGTATGGCAAGTTGCTTTTTTTGCTGAGAGTTAACATTTTGTGAAAATAGCTTAAAATCTCTTACAATTAAAATATAAGGTGCTCTTAGACATATATTTGAAAGCAACCACTATTAAAAATCACAGTTTAAAATTACTAGAAAATGATATAAAATACATGAACTTATACTGCCCCCCAAAAATATGTCCTTCCTGGTTCACAACACTTGCCAATGTCCAATTTCTCCATTATTTTATTTCTCCATCATTTTCAAACATAATTATGTTCATGATGAGATTTAAAACTGCTATTGAAACAATTTAGCTATGTTTAATAGTTTTTCTTAAAGATGTGTACTCTTTGTTCTAGAGTGTAAAAGCTATACAATGATGCATGGGCAATACAGAACATTGGAATAGCAACAGATCATGCAAACTCAGTTTGCATGATTCATGAGGAAAAATAATTGTAAACAAGTTAATACCTAAAGCCTACTTTTTATTGTTTGGAGTTTGTTTTTATGTATTTCTTGATGGTGCCTCATCAACTACATAAACATTTTCTACAGTGTATACAGTCTTGAAACATCTTAAGATCTGTTCATTCTTATGGGGGGGGGGGCAGCAGAAGAATAAAGATATTGAAATACAGGTTCAAATAACATTCACAAGGACAGATATATTTCCAAAAATGGAAAAATAAGCTGTTCCAAAAATGAGGTCACCACTGTGGTAATAAAAATGAGATTGCCACTGTGCCAATAAAATGGGGATTGCCACTGTGGTGATATAATTTTTGTGCCACTTATTCCAGTATGAAGTATATAATAAAAATGCTGATACATACCTAGAAGAGTAGTTCAGGAAGATTGTAAACAAGATTGAATATTAACAGCCACTGTTTCACAAGGGCAGTATTAATAAAGATGTAATATCAGTGAGTGAGCATGTGGACTTTATTAATTGATATTTCATCAATAATTATTGCTGAGCTTGCCTTTGTGGAAGTTTGACATGGTGATCACATTGGCATCTGTGTTTGTGTCCATCTGTATATCCACACCCTAAACCTCAACGATAAATACAGTAATGTGACATGACCCATTAATCAAGTAAATCTGGCTGCCAAGTCATGTTACTTGGGATATGGAACATCTTGATATGCAGAACATCAATTTTCAAAAAAGCTCAGAGGCAGACTCTATACGCAGGCCATGATCAGCTTCTTGTATGTGAAAAGTCATCACTCTCAGCAGTTATTATGTATTGCAATAAAACAATCACGTTTTATTTCATCAGTATTTTTGTTTTTTAAAAAAACTGAAAAATTGCCAATCAGTAATTTGCTGAAAGTTTGTTGTTTCCACGCTAAAAGTTACTGCTGCTAAAAATAGTGTAATTTACAGTAATTTAACAGGCAGGGTAAAATGGTGATCTCGAGTTGAATAAAAGCACCTACGTTAAGACACAGGCAGATGTTGCAAATTCAGAAATTACTGAATCTTGAAAATAATGCCAGTTCCCAAATGTGAGTTAAATTTAATGCAACCTGCTACTGGATTAATTAATTAATTAATCACTTGTATCAAGGCACTGATTTTCACATCATTTAACAGTTACAGCTACTCATATAGTTGTATTAAAAGACAAGATGCACTCTTTAGCACTCTTTCCCTAATCCCTAAAGTAGATCTGACAAGTTTTCAAAGTCTGATAACCTAATTTAAGAGTAATTATTTAGCTTTATCAGCAATGGCGACAATGAAAATGGTTTACACTATCACACGGTGAACAGTTTATTCAGTGTTGGACCAAGAAATGGAAACAATGTGAATCAATTTTAACATGAAGTGTGCTTTTTAATTATAATGAAATACTGTCTTTCTTTTACAGCTGACATCCTAAATGCTACAGGTATGAAGGGGTCTCTACTTGTGGCTTAGTAAGGGAAACAATTCTTGATATTAAAATTGCTTTACTGAACCTACTGTGTGACTGCAATGTATCATTTTAATCAAACCAACTTATGAATCTGCTGGTTGATGGATCAAGCCAAAGAATGGCAGAATTGTGAAGGACGCACAAAATGCATGTCTGTTTCGTGTGTAATCAGCATACTTCAGATGCTAATTCCACATCAGCTGATGAGTTTTTTAATTACCTAATTACCTGACACCTAATTACCCAGCAAACTTCATGAACAAATTCTAATAAAGTATTGCATAATTGTAAGATGTCAGGTGCATGTGAGAGATTCATGGAGGAAAAAAAGTGGAAAAAGACAGAGGAAAACAAAACATTCCAGAAGTTGTTGTTGTTGTTGTTGTTGTTATAGGGTTTAACGCCATTTTTCAGCACAAGATAGGCCACACATGGCGGCCAGTATTAATGGTGGAGGAAGAACCCTGGAAAACCCCGGGAAGAACCACCGACCCACGAGAAGCTACTGGCAGGCTTTCTCACGTACCCACGTTAGCCGAGCCTGGCATTTCAGAAGTATTGTTTAATGAAGCATAAGTATTGTGTGTGTGTGTGTGTGTGTGTGTGTGTGATTTGGATTTTTAATGTAGCTTTAACAATTTACAGTCATATCGCTATGATGTCTGCAGTGTGGCAGTTTATAGTAATGTCTAGCACTGGGGCATCATGCTGCAGACATGTGACATCATGTTCCACCCAGTCATATTATCCTGACACCAGGCTGACCAGTCCTAACACTAACCTCTTAATGCTGAGCGCCAAGCAAAGCAACTGCCAGTACCATTATTATAAGTCTTTGGTATGACTTGGCTGGGGTTCAAACCCGCGACCTCGAGCATTCGAGGCAGATGCTCTAACCACTTAGGCCACCAGGGCAGTGCAGAAGTATTGTTATTTTATGAAAAATATCACAGCATAAGAAATATCTCACAATGTAAGCAATAGTTTATTTTAAAAAACAGATTACAAAGAAGTAGACCTGCAATTATATAACACTAGGCTCCACAACAGTTCAAAAATAGCACATACAATATCTTGAACACACATTATTACTACATGATCAGGGAACAGTCGGTTTTCAAACTTCATCCAATTAAACAGGAAATATAAGAAATGTTTGGGTTAACATGAGTTGGTATGAAGGAGTATGAGTTGTATAAACTCTACACTGAAGAATTCAATGAAAGCTGAGAATTGTGGTTAAAACATGACCTTATCTGATCTACTATAAGAATCATGTGTCAGGTAGGATGATGATTTTCTGCATGGCCATTCCACCTGGAAAATCTCTCACTTTCTCTTTTCTGATAGGGGGATATAAGAATAAAAGGACCCATCATATCCATTGGTGTTGGGTAAGAGAATCCCATGTGAAAATAACAGAACCCATCATATGCACTGGTGCTGAGTAAGGGAATCGCATGCGAGAATAACAGAACCCATCATATGCAGTGGTGTTGGGTAAGGGAATCCCATATGAGAATAACAGAACCCATCATATTCACTGGTGTTGGGTAAGGGAGTCACATGTGAGAATAACAGAACCCATCATATTCACTAGTGTTGGGTAAGGGAATCCCATGCACAAATAACAGAACCCATCATATGCACTGGTGTTGAGTAAGGGAATCCCATGCGAGAATAACAGAACCCATCATATGCAGTGGTGTTGAGTAAGGGAATCCCATATGAGAATAACAGAACCCATCATATGCAGTGGTGTTGGGTAAGGGAATCCCATATGAGAATAACAGAACCCATCATATGCACTGGTGTTGGGTAAGGGAGTCACATGTGAGAATAACGGAACCCATAAGATGCACTGGTGTTAGGTAAGAGAATCGCATGTGAGCATAACAGAACCCATCATATGCACTGGTGTTGGGCAAGGAAATCCCACAGGAGTCAGATTCTGTAAGAAGGAATGTGACTTTGCCAAGTTAAAAAAATCTGTTTTCTCTCATTCTTTAATAAGTGTTGGAAAGATGGCATACTACTCATATCTAAATAGCTTTAGAAACACAAGGCATTATGGGTATATCTGGTACAATGTAATGGTTTTCTAGTTTTCTCCTCATACAAAAAAATGACATTTTTGTAAATTAATATTTCAAGATAAAGCTATTTTCTCTTAAAAATTTTAAACTCCCTATGAGTAAAGATCTGGCTGTCGAATCCGTACATTCTTCTCCTTGTTTTGGGCATGTTCTTTCAGCATTTTCATCACCTCATTGTCATAAGCATCAGGTGTTGGTTTGTTACCTGTTATATGAAAAAGAAGAAAATTTTTCCAGTAAACAACGTTTCCATGGAATGTTATATCTCTCCTGAGAAGATCACTACGGTGGAATGACCATCTGCAAATACAAGCATGACAGAAATCATAGCTAATCAGGATACCAAAAATGTTGGCATTGTATCCAAAGTTCTTATCTTAGTACAGATAACAATATTTTACAGATTACAATCTGCAGGAACTGCAACACAATGATGCCATTGCTGCAACGAATAAACTAGTGAACCACAAAATATAGGCTCAACAATAATGCTCTGGTCCAAGTTTTGCTAAAATTCTCCAAAGTTTTTCCTAAAACTAAGATATTTAAGATTATTTCATTATCACATGGTTGGTAACAATGATTTTATCACATAATATTCAGCAGGCATCAGTGATTTAAATAATGTCTTAAAATCTGGAATTTTCCTCAAAGAATCCATGTTAGAAAAAAATTTCAAGATTTCCATGAATTTGTAAAACCTGGATCTTGTTAATTAAAAAATAACTGAATGGAAACTGGCAGAATAACAACTATGTTCTACACTCATTAAATTCTTGAAAACTTGTATCCTGATGCAGTGACAAAACAGACAGATTTGAGGGTTTTAGTTGATGCCTACCCAACCAGCCATCCAGTTAAAATACGTGTAGTATGCTTTTAAATGTAAAGAGTGTTGTTAGAGATGCACGCAATGCAAAGTGCCCAGCTTTTTCCAAGGTCTCATCAGCATACAGCTGCATGCTACACACAGTTAAAATTCAACATTTCTAGGTAGGTCAATGCTGTGCAGAAACCACAACGGTCAAGACAAAGGCAAATCAGGAGGCAAAACTTACAGTTGGTTAATTGGAGACTTTATGTTGCACCAGCAGAAAAAAAGGTTATATGATAAAATAGTATATCTCAAACAAGTTTATTATGAATGAGCAACAAAAGTACAAAAACACAACAATGTATGGTGAAAATATATGAAGGTTCCTGATTGATATGAGATGCAAATGGTGTGTATAAAGGGTAAAGTATGTAATAAAAGATAAATTAGTTTGTTAACGGTACACAAGTTGGTTAAAAATACTCAAAGGAAATAGGGCTGCACACAAGCTATACTCCATAATAAATGTTAACTTCCTTCAAGTAATTTAAAATACAAGACACATTTACTGTATCTAAAAGTTCCTTCATGTGCTTAAACACTGTAGTAATGATGGCGTGTAGGTTGGACATCAAAACAATCTATCATAAAGTGCTTCACAGAGAAGGGTTCATTGCAAGAAATGCACTTAGGTGTGTCTTAGCCCTTTAATATGCCAGAGTGAGTTCTATAGGTATGACCAATTCTAATTCTTGCAATGACTACCTTGCCCCTATGGATGGTTCTGAAGAAAGGAGACCATTCATCTACAGTAGGTTTGATCACATGGAGCTTGTTATTAACAGCATCGTTCCATAATGCTTGTCACTTACTAAATATTTTTATTATAATTGGTTTAAAATCAGTATCTTATTTTAAAATCAGATGGTTGCAGAAATATGGCTATTTTATCAGCGGTCTGCTTTTATCTTTAACACATTAACCCCTAGAGGTTTTTGTTGTTTTCGCCTGAAATGCGAGTAGGAAACACATTTTGGGGGCTATTTCTGAATACATCCTAATACATCGACCTCCAAGAGATTTTAGGTTAACCTAATGCCTAGTTGTGTTAGAAATATCGTTTTTCATTGGCTATTTCGCCTGCGCATGAGCAGAAGGGTAAAAGTTGGAGTTCTTTTTTCTTTTTTTTTTTTGGTTAATGGACCCATCATTTTCGTGTCGAGACCACTCTTTATTCCAAATGCCCATCTTATCCTACTTTTTGCAAAGGTTCGCCTGTCTGTGTGCAGTTCAGACCGGTCTGTCTTAGATCTGAGGCCAAAAAGTCTAAAATCCAGACACAAAATCGGATTCCGACCTCGGGCAAATTTTGGGTGGAAAAAACTCGGGTCCTAAAAATTACGTTTTTCCCTCTGTATTTTGTAGTGCAACTAGAACATCCATATTATTTGGTATCATCGTAAAGCTACATCTGTCTACCTTTCTATAATACCACCCACTTTAGTGTGTCATACATGACCTTGACGCTACAGAGCTCAGAAGTAGGCTACCACCTCCTGCTGCGTAAACGCGGCGCCAGGGGTTAATGACTTAACAAGGATTTTGGAAATTTTTTACAAATTTTCAAGAAATGGCTAAATTTGTAATTTATGTGCAATATCGATGCACAAGTGATCAAATACGCAAGGAATATTCAAATTTGGTGACATCATCAAAATGCACCCATTAACACATTAACCCCTGGAGGTTTTTGTCGTTTTCGCCTGAAATGCGAGTAGGAAACACATTTTGGGGGCTATTTCTGAATACCGTTACATCCTAATACATCGACCTCCAAGAGATTTTAGGTTAACCTAATGCCTAGTTGTGTTAGAAAAATCATTTTTCATTGGCTATTTTGCCTGCGCATGAGCCGAAAGGTAAAAGTTGGAGTTCTTTTTTATTTTATTTTATTTTTTTTGCTTAACGGACCCATCATTTTCGTGTTGAGACCACTCTTTGTTCCAAATGCCCATCTTATCCTACTTTTTGCAAAGGTTCACCTGTCTGTGTGCAGTTCAGACCAGTCTGTCTTAGATCCGAGGCCAAAAAGTCTAAAATCCGGACACAAAATCGGATTCCGACCTCGGGCAAATTTTGGCTGGAAAAAACTCGGGTCCAAAAAATTATGTTTTTCCCTCTGTATTTTGCAGTACAACTAGAACATCCATATTATTTGGTATCATCGTAAAGCTACATCTGTCTACCTTTCTATAATACCACCCACTTTAGTGTGTCATACATGACCTTGATGCTACAGAGCTCAGAAGTAGGCTACCACCTCCTGCCGCATAAACGTGGCGCCAGGGGTTAATGAGTTAATACCAACATGGCTAGGTAACCAACAGTATTCTATACTGTGAGATGTGCAAAGTTTGACATGTTTGTTGAGAATATTGGTCAGTAATGAGTTCTACAACCTCCTACTGGGCAGTGACTGAAGTTCTGATAGTGAATCAGAGAAGATAATCAAGTTTGAAATCTATTTTCAATGTAGTTCAGGGCAAGGTCTATTGCACTAATTTCTGCTTAAAATATTGATATACCATCAGGGAAGTGAACATCTGTAGTGCGATTTCCACTAATGAAAACTGCATCAGTCTTTTCACCAACCTTTGAGCTATCAGTGTAAATTCCTGAAGAGTTTTTAAATTTGGAGAGAAATTCTTAATAAGAGTTACGAAAAATGGACTTATTTTTGAAGAGTGTTTTGTATGTAGCTTGCAAAATATATGCACAAACAGGTTTTAAAGGGTCTGATCTTAATTTTGGGGAACATTGTAAAGATAATGTTTCTCTGTCATGTGATAGAAGTGGCTCATTCACTTCAACCAAAAGGCTTTTACATGGAGATGTCATAAATGCTATCAAAGCTAGTCCTATTGCTTAATGGTGAAGTGGGGAAAGCATTTTAAAGTAAGACCTTCTGGCTGAACCATAAACAATAAAGGTTTTATATAGGTTAAGAACAACTTTTATATCAACACCCCAATCAGTGTGCACAACTACTTAGAAAAAATCAAGGGCTTTCAATTTCTAATTTGTGTGGAATGAAGGTGAGTTTTCCATCAGGGACAATACCTAAAACCTTTGTTTTCTGAACAACCCATATTGGTGTTCAGATCAGCATGAGTTTAGGATTATCATGTTTTCACAGCTAACAGAAATGCATGCATACTGTTTTTGATGGCCCAATTTTGAATCTTGTTTATATTTTGTTGCAATTGTCTTTCAACTGCATGCATATGTTTGGATCAGTAACATTAGGAAATCATCAACATATAGGGAGTGTTATGCATATTTAATCTGCATTGTTTGTTAGCTTATTTTTATTCATTATATGCAATGGGTTATGTAAAATTGTATTTTGCAGCTGACCTTGTCCAAAATCAAGTTCATTGTCTATCTGACCAGAATAACTGATTTTTTTAATTCTGTAAACAACTAATACATAGTTTTTATTTCTTTGTGAGTGTAGGTTAAATGTCAGGGTTATTATCTTGGTCAGAGTCAAGGATATTATGTTTACCATGTTCTTTATTATAATTTTGGCAACACACCTTGTCTGGGGCCCCGAGTGGCCGAGTGGTCTAAAGCGCTTTCCGTTACGGATCACTGCCATCTCACCTCTGTCTGCGTGGGTTCGAGTCTAGGATTCGGCGAATGTGGATATGTGAGAAAGCTTGCCAGTAGCTTCTCGTGGGTCTGTGGTTCTTTCTGGGGATTTCCCGGTTTCTTCCTCCACCATTAATACTGGCTGCCATGTATAGCCTATTGTGTGCTGAAAATGGCGTTAAGCCCCACAACAACAACACACCTTGTCTAACTGTAGCTTATATTGTTTATGAAATGACCATTTGTCCAACATCCTGGCTCTTCTTTTGTGTCTTAGTTTTTAATATAATCTTGTTTATATTAAAATTATTCACTCTTGCTGTAAGATTTTGAAGCAGAATCAGTTTTATTGTTGTCTTCAGTATTACATTCAGGCTGGAATTTATTTATTCATATTATTTATTCACTGGAAATACAAAGTACTCATCTATAGTATTCTTGGACAGAGACATTAACTTGGAATTTCTGAAAATACAAAAATAGTTAAACAACAACAACTCAAAACCTGCTCAAAAGAATTTGACCAAATTCAAAAGAACACATCATGGCATGAAACTTAAAAACATTTTCAAAGGATGACAAACTGCCATCAAATATGACCACCATTACTGAAAATGAAAAAGTTTTAAGCAGCTTCTCAAAATCCACTCATCTGCCCTCAATAAATATAGACAGAGCTCAAATTAAATGTCCAGATCACCTATGAAAATGTTATCTTTGACCATCATCCTGTCCTTCCTTCCTAAGGAACATGAATCCAATAATCAAAACATTGTCATCTACCTGCCCAAATGAAACATACCTAACATAATCACACACACATGCACACACCTTTCAATCGATCTAGATGGAGTTCGGGTTACCAAAGAAGCTTGAAATCTGGGTCACAGTGATCTACTTTTGCAATGATGCCATAGTACTCATCAAGATGAATCCCCCACCAGCTTTCATTACTCCAGTCTGCAAACAAACCCTGACTTAAAGGCAAACTTTTAACAATGAATGTACAACGAAAACAAGAGTCCCTTCAAGATATGACCATTTCTTCTTCATAACTGCTAAATGCTGAAACTTTCTCTGATACACATGAATTAAATTAATTCAAAATAGATGCTGCAGTGGTCATAATGGAGTTAAGATTTGGCATCATTTCCATTTTGGATCAAACGGGCATAAATAAAAGACATTTTGGTTAAAACTTCATGTTAATATGACCATAAGTTCAGGAATAGCAATAACAAGATTCTCCAGATGGCCATAGTGGCAGAAATATTTGGTATAAGATTGGCAACATTTGCACTTAGGACAAACTAGATGTGATATAAAGTCTTTCGGTGAAAACCATATGTTGATATGACCATCAGTTCTGATGTCAATATTGGATATCAGATCAGCAATCATTTTCATTCAGGACCAAAAATACACAATAAGAAGTCTACTGGTGAAACCCCCTTGCTGATTATGTCTTTCCATTTAGGAGGCTTAGCAATAACAAAATTTTCACGATGGCAGCCATGGCAGCAAAACTTAAGGTCAGATTGACACCATTTTCCTTTAGGACCAACTAGCTATCATAATTAGTCTTCTGGTGAAAACCTCATGTCAATATGACTTTCTAATTAGGACAAATAACAAAAACAAGATTTTCAAGATGGCTGCCATACTGACTATATTAGATGTCAGGTCTGCACCATTTACATTTAGATACTATAAGAAATCTTCTGGTGAAAACCATCTGTTGACATGATTTTCCATCAAGGAGCTGTAGCAAGATTTTCAAGATGCCACTGTGGCAGCCACAGAGACTGTCAGATTGGCATAACTTTTCAATTAAGACCAACTAGACAAAATATGAGTCCTCCAATGAAAAGCCCCATGCCGATACGACTTTTGCTCCAGAAGGAGATACAGAAGATGATTTTCAAGATTTGCATCTATACTAGATGTCAGATCTACACCATGTTCATTTAGGACCAACCAGACATTATAAGAAGCCTGACAGTAAAAACCACATTTCGATATGACTTTCCATTCTGAATGTGTAGCAATAACATTATTTTCAAGATGGCTGCCATGGTAGCCATAACTGACATCACATCGTCACCATTTTCATTCAGGACAAACTAGACATCAAGAAAAGTCTTTTAATAAAATCCCATGCCGATGTGACCATCCATTCAGGAGAAGAAGCAATAACATTTTCAAGTTGGCTATAGTGACAGCTATCATGTATGTCTGAGAAGCACCATTTTCATTTAGGACCAACTAAACCTGGGGTGTAGTTTCATGTCAATCCTGCAGGAAGTTTACAAGAAGTAGGAATAACGAACAAGATCTAAAAGCTGGAAAAAGATGACTAAAATCATCTAATTCAATGATTTTAACAAAAACAGTTTCAGAAATGAACTTAAAACAACAAATTTAACCGAAGTCAGTAAAGTAGAAGTATGGCTCACAGAGAACTTCTTCTGTGATGAGGGTGTCGTACTCATCAAGATGCATCCCCCAACCAGTACATATAACAGCACATATACAGGATACCAAATATCTACCTGGCCATAGCTATATGCAAATACCTAAGAAAATTAAATGTATGTCACATTGACCTTCCTTTATTGTATGGGTGTGGTACTAACAGAGATGAATACAATTATCTAGTGTGATGATTCTAGAACAAACACACATTTAAAAATAACCTTGAAACAGAATTTAACCCAAGTCATTGGAATATGAAATAACGGTCATAGTGATCTACTTCTGTGATGTAAATGTAGTATTCATTAAGATCCATCCCTCACCATATTTCATGATTCCAGCTTGTATACAATGTGCAAAAAAACCATGACCTAAATGCAGAAACCAAAGTGTGAATGTTCAACTAATATACATATACAATGTTAGTTTCTTTAGCTCCCTTCCCTGTGCAGATGCCAATGCTGATGCCACTAGCTCTCCTGTACATGGCAGGTGGTAATATATATTCCAATCAGTATGCATGACAGATTTGAGAAATACTTATCAGTAATCCAGTAATATATATCTCAGTCAGTATATATAAATAATTGATCTGAGGAATACTTACCAGTAATCCAGCAATATATATCCCAGTCAGTATATATGCATAATTGATCTGGGGGATACTTACCAGTGATCCAGCAATATATATCCCAGTCCGTATATATACATAATTGATCTGGGGGATACTTACCAGTGATCCAGCAATATATATCCCAGTCAGTATATATGCATAATTGATCTGGAGGATACTTACCAGTGATCCAGCAATATATATCCCAGTCCGTACATATATACATAATTGATCTGTGGGATACTTACCAGTGATCCAGCAATATATATCCCAGTCCGTATATATACATAATTGATCTGTGGGATACTTACCAGTAATCCAGCAATATATATCCCAGTCCGTACATATATACATA
>JAECUM010026681.1:0-38158 GCA_016617855.1 Megalonaias nervosa | reverse complement strand
CATTGATCTGAGTTCCAATCGTGCTGTTGTTGCTGCCAATGTATCTTTTTGTTGCCACGTCATCGTCTGATTTAGGTTCTCTCACATTGATAATTGTATTTCTGCTCATATTGAGATCGCCATACATAATATCTCCAATTCTTCTGATGCGGCCAGCAATCTCTCCCATGAGTGTTAAGACTGATTCCTCCGAGTTTTTAATTTTGCCGTTCTTAGTAAATACCACTAAGTTACCTTCGGTCGCATCTAGAACCCGCAGAATAATATCTGTCAACGGGATATTGTTCGTCTTTAATCGTCCCTGTTGATCCTGAAAAACAGCAACTTCATGTGGTCCACATCTGCGAGACGCAAAAGATTAGCGAGCTCATCCTTGACATGGTCAAGGGTTGCATATTTGGATAATTCACCTTGAGGTTTGAGACTCCGAGAAGATCTTCCGAAAATATCTACCATTGTATATTCACTAAGACCTGTTTAAAACGACGGTGGACGGCTATACCGTCTGGTGGTATACTCGTGCACGACTTTATGAGGCGGTGTCGTTGACGATGACACTGCGTCGAGTACAGCGAGTGCTTTAGGGCCACATATTGGCGGATCAGTTATTGTCTGTGTTGGTAATGTTGAATACCAGGTTGGCGTTCTATGCGCGCTGCCGACATATTTTAAAAACTCCTTCGGTGGTGCCAACCCATACGAATCAAAATAAACAATTCCACGTGGATCAATCGCATATGTAACCCAGGGAGTACCTGGACCAGAACTTCCATCGAGATTAATGATACCGGTTTCAACACGGTTTGGTTGTTTTGGTAATTGATCACGCATAAAAACACCTCTGAAGTTTTTGATGTTTAGTTTTTTAGCAGCATCAAGTAAATCAAAATTGGACATGGGAAGTATCAACGATGTGTCTCGGTCAGTCTTAGACCTTGACTGTACCATGAATGAGGGGTTCCTGGCAGTCTTAGACCTTTCCCCGTGGATTGACCTGTTTGTTTTGGAAGCTTTTAGTCCGTGACCTGTTGTTTTCTTTAATGCCATCCTAGCGGCGGTTCCAACAACACCAAGTGCAGCTGCTTTTTCAACAGCTGGAGCTGCAGAGGCTATCAACGCTGGTATAGCTGCGAGAAGTGGAAATATACCACCTGTCTTGACTACGTCTTTAATGGCGCCCGCAGAAAGATTAAGTCGTACGCCGGTCTTTGATCGTTTGGCGTCATTGAAGTGCTTGAGTTGACGTTCGGTCAGTGATAGTTTATTTGGACCGCCTGCGATCTGTTCTGATTTCAGCAGTATGTTTATTCCACAGTTCCCTTTTGATACTGATTGTAGCTTTTTAATCTGACCAGGAGTCAGAGTAACACTAACATGATGATATGACATTATAATATCATTAACGATCTAATTACATGTTGTCCACTGGGCATCAATGACTCGCATTCGTCCACCAACACCCTCAAGCAACATTGTTGTTTCTGAGAGTATAACAGCGATTGCTCTATAACCACCAGCGGGCAGTCGAGCTACACGAGCTCGGAAGTGAATATCAACGACTGATTGTCTGAACAAATCCAAGTGTTCCAGTGAGAAATAATAGATCGGATATAATGTTGTGAAATCCCGCTGAGATATCTGCAAACCAGAATCAATATTCTGATCACGCCCCAAAAATGTCATCAACCGATGATAAGCGCGTGCAACATGATTATTATCAAAATTTAGCAAGACTTCTTCAGAAGGTTCTTGATGTCCATTTATCCTCAGAGGAACTTCACTAACCCCAAGCGTGTCAAACACCATTGGATTTCGTTCCTGCGAATCTACTCTGGCATTTTCCTGAAACGCGATGAGTATATGTCGTGGTGTTGACACCCCCTGCTGTGATGCTATCTGCCATGTGAATAACCCAGCGTTGTCGTTTGTTGTCGTTGTTCGTCGGTCGAGTCGACGAGGACCACTCTAGTCATCCGAGGGTTGGAGGGGCTGGTTATGTTCTGTGCGTACGCAGGTGGCTGATGAGGCCAATTCTTGCACGGAAGGTTCATTTGTACAAGTGTACAAAGGGATGAGTGGGACATCTCCAGGAGGGTTGGTGGCACGGGCTTTTCTGGCTTGCCTCTTCAGATCTCCGGCTGCTGTCCTGCTAGATTCGCACAACGTGGAACCTTTGAGCACGGAGGAACGCCAAGTGACTCGATCGCTTGCTGTTTGCTCCCAGGAATCAGGGTTTATATTGAACGCTTTCAAGGCAGCTTTCAGATTGTCTTTGAAGCGTTTCTTCTGACCTCCGTGGGATAGTTGTCCTTGCTGAAGCTCGCCATAAAAGAGTCTCTTATGCAGCCGGTGGTCTGGCATGCGTACATGTCCCGCCCAGCGTAGCTGGGACTGCATCAAGATGGCGTGGATGCTGGGGAGACCTGCTTGGGCGAGTACCCCAGTGTCTGGAACCTTGTCCTGCCTCTTGATGTTGAGGATTTTCCTGAGACATGTGGTGTGAAAGTGGTTCAACTTCCTGTCGTGGCATTGGTACACCGTCCACGTTTCGCATGCGTCAAGTAGTGTGGGGAGCACAACTGCCCTGTAGACCTTTAGTTTGTTTCTGGATACTGATGCCTCTTCTATTCCAGACGTTTGCATATAGTCTGCCGAAAGTTGCGCTGGCTCTGGCAATGCGAAGGTTGACCTCGTCGTCAATAGTGATGCTCTGTGACAGTGGGCTGCCAAGGTAGGTGAAGCAGTTCACTACGTTGAGTTTCTGGCCGTTGACGGTGATGCTGGGCTCAACATAGGGCTTTCCAGGGGCCGGCTGATGCAGGACTTCAGTCCCAGAATAACCCAGCAGCATTACTTTGAATACTGTCTGTGGTTATTGTCAGCCATGATAATGTTGATTTACCACCTTGATCCATGAAAGAGATCAACCGTTGTTCTTCAGCGAGCGACGAAGTCATTACTGGCATCCACAGCGAAAGTTTTGTTAGTATTACTATACTTGCATCAACTGCGTTGGGTCGCCAGATTGTGTCATTGTCGGTGGCTTTTCGTACAAGTACCACCGTGTGTTTAGCGCCGAATATAACTTTCCTAACATATCTACAGAATCTAAACGTATGTGATAGTGGAATCACACATGAGAAATGTTCTTCTCCATTTAACATTGATCTACGTGCGGCAAATCCTAAGTTGAAACTGTCATTCATTGATGCAACTGCGTCCCCTGCTGCATCCAATCTCACGTTATTCCTCTCGGGGTGATCAGGGGTATCTTTGGCAAACATCATTGACGGACCAGCTGACCTCGAGTAATCATCGGAATATCTTGCCAGACCCAGAATCGTAGTGGCTACATCAACATTTTCGAGACACGATTCAATATTTTTTCCGTCAATCATATATAAATAACGCCATAACACCACTGTTAATAAAATCAGGTCTATTTAAAAGTCCGTACGCTGTACCATCTGCTTTCAAAAGTCTACCTTCGATCTCAATGAATGCCTCAGCGGGTTAAAAATATTTACTTGTATCCAAAACTTGCAACTCATTTCGCCCACGCTGATTTGGCTGTCGTCATAAGAATAATATTGATAATCACGCACTGATTCATCCTTGAGAACTGGTGCGTCCATGTCAAATACTGGATCAGATACACGTTTAAACATCTTTATTATACTTGTCTAACACGAAGACCACTTCCTGCTATTAGACTAGCAGTTATATTTTTTACTTTTTCTGATAGGGGTACACCAGCCAACTCTGCTAGTTTTTGATTCGCAGCCTGATTAATTATCTTACTAACATTTACTGGCATAACTTCTGTGCTGGGTAATTTTACTGGCTGAGGTCGGACCGCTGGCGGCGGTCTGCGTATTAATCGTGCTAGTCTGTCCTTGATTGCTGAGAATGTTTTACTAGCAACATCACCAACAGCACCAATACCTATATCACGAACAACGTCAATAGCTTTCATTGATAATTGTTTTGCAATCGGTATTGCTTTTGGGGCTATCCTTCTGTATAGACCCTGAACAACATCACCGAGTCCATCTCTGTAGATCGGTCCACGTTGAGCATTATGTATGATCATATTATTTTCTTGTCATTGATCTAATTGTATACCCTTAATCGCTGCGGTAATCATCAACGATTTCATCAATGAGTGACCGATAAACATTAATATCCATAATACCGCCTGTAAATAATCTCTGACAAATAGCAGCTGCTTCATTAATGGTTTCTGGGGAATTATTGCCGGCTCGTTTTCCGCCAATCAAAATTTCTAGTCGTTCAACATCGGCAAGGACGTTGCTGGGGCATGGAGTAATAATACCACTCCCACTGGTACCTGTACCAATACCACTTCCAGTGGCGCCGGCGGTAGAACTTCCATCTTGCCATTCTTCTTCTTCCTCACATGTTGTTTTGACTGATTGCTGTGGTTGTTGTTTTTGTCGTTGTTGTTTCTGTTTTTGTGATTGTTGTTGCAACTGTCTCAATTATTCATCTATTCCATTGTTAAATGAAATATATCTTGTATCATCATTTCGGGCCCGATCAACTCCGTGGTATATACGAAATATCCATTTGTACCAGGCTTCACGACTTACATTATCATCAACGTACTCGGGTTTAAAATATTTTTTTCTAACATTATAACTGTGCACGGCAAGCACAGGTAATTTTGCCACGTCAATTTTTTTTTTTTATGAAGACAATACTATTTTCGGTAAATTTATCATTCACTTCAGTTCTGACTCTTGTTTGTTCTGGTTCTAGTTCTGGTATACGATCCTTTATATCACCTATTTCAGCACGAGCTTGGTCAATGCCCTCAAGTATTTCTCGCATTGGTTGAACAGCAGTCATTTCACCTGGAAGCTCTCGTAGAATCTTGTTTTTGTTTTTTTTTTTTTTTTTTTTAGTTCTTTCTGCTATTTTTCCAGTTGCTTTAGCGGTTTGCTCTAACATGGGAAGAAGACCTTTGGTAGCCTTTGTAACAGGTTCAAATAACTGTTAATCACACCACACTGGACACACCACACTGGAGCAGCAGGGAGGGCGACGACAAACATTGAGTGACCGGGTAGGTAAACGAGCACGCATAAAAAACGAAAATACAAACGTCAGAAGATAAAATAACAAAATGAGCTAACCCAATTAGAGAAGTCTTGGCCGGTTAGAGGCTTCGGTTTGACGTTATTGACCTTGTATTTTCATTTGTGTAGGAAGCTTTATTTTCGCGAAATAACCCCTCTAAAAACGTTGTAGGATTCGCCCTCTCTGCTGCTAAAAGCTAGCCTGTTAATTGATAGAGATCACACTAGGTCAGTGTTAGGCCGATAAATCAGATGATATTGATTTTCGGGTGAGGGGCTGATATCACATAAAAGCTGCAATTATCTGCATCCAAATCTGGCTGCACACATCGGTGTACATTTCATACACTTACCGGTATTTCTCGTGGCTGTGCAGCTACCGTCGGCTGAAGGGTTCTTTCGGTGATATGTACATTATATTTCCAGAGAAATTGTTATGTTTGGTGACTTGTAAATCCACATGGAATAGCACACCCATCTGTCCTGAGGCCATTTTTAAATTTCGCGCTTGATATGGCTGTTACCAATTACCGGTATGTGTCTAAAGTGTACGCATGTTTGTTCCGGAACGATTTGCATGCAGCAAAATTGCACATTTTAATGAACAGGCGAAATCAGACCCACATATCTTCCATCAGTATCAACACAGATTTGGGGGGTTGATTTATTGGACTAGGTCAGTGTTTGTCTAATGGTGCCGTAAAATGGAGAAACGATCTGATAAGGAGAGAGGCTGGCTGGTGCGTGTTCTTTATGGAATGATATTGTTATAGGCTTAAAGAGCAAGGTTAATGACCTTGTGATCTAGGAAAAGATTGTAACATGTCACTGGCTGGAAAAGTTGTAGGGAGGATAGGTAAATTTGAGAAAATCTAGACGTTAGGTCAGTATAGGGGAGTCCATTGTAAGATCTAGACCGGGTTGCATGCAACAAAACCATATTGTGCCATTACACCAACTTCGCTTAAGTTCATCTGAAATTAGATGGGTTTAGGAAGAGAATTTCAAATTATAATATAAAAACAAAAGTTCCATGTACAGTGTACATCAATATACTAGGAATGAGCCTTGAAATTTTCCCACCAATATGCAAATATCTTAACAAAGTATGAATGAATTTGTTCTACTTTACGCAACAGTTCAAGTTTAAGAAAAATATGTTCACCATGAATTTTGATGTTGCACATTCAATATGCATTTGTTCAAGAAATTTGAATTAATAAAAAAAATAACAGAATAAGAGAGGGTGAGAGGTGCATCTTTATTCTTTATTACTCACTGTAACCAAACTTTAAAATGAGACTGGCCTACATATATCATTCATTAGTATATGCCCATGATATGGCAAGTTCAAAATAAGACTGGTCTACATACATCATTCATTAGTATATGCCCATCATACAGCAAGTTCATAATGAGACTGGCCTACATACATCATTCATTAGTATATGCCCATGATATGGCAAGATCAAAATGAGACTGGCCTACATACATCAATTCATTAGTATATGCCCATGATATGGCAAGTTCAAAATGAGACAGGCCTACATACAATATTTTTATTATATGCCCATGATATAGCAAGTTCAAAATGAGACAGGCCTACATACAGCATTCTTATTATATACCCATGATACAGCAAGTTCAAAATGAGACAGCCTCTCTACAGCATTCTTATTATATGCCCATGATATGGCAAGATCAAAATTAGACAGGCCTACATACATCATTCGTTAGTATATGCCCATGATACAGCAAGTTCAAAATGAGACAGGCTTCTATACAGCATTCATTAGTAATTATGCCTATAACATATAATGTTACATTACAAAATAACATAGAATGAAATGAAATAATTTTTTTTTAAAACACCTATCAAACAATGCAAATTAAATATGCATAACAATATACCCATACATAGCATTCATTAGTACATGGCCATGACTTAGCGAGTTCAAAATGACATTGGTCTATATACAGAATTCATTAGTATATGCCCATGACTTTGTGAGTTTGTCATGCTATATCTATAATTACAGCAGGGTTCCCAATCTACACATTTGTTATCCAACCTAAATATTATTGTATGTAAAATTTATATTAAAAAATTGCATGAATTCACAATAATCCTCAGGATAGGAAGATTAAAATATGCCTTAATATGTATAGAATTTAATGTTCCATGAAGTAAAAAACAATAAGGAATATATTGGCAAAACTTTTTTATGAGTATTTTGTTTGGCTTCAGTACCCATGGTAGCTGAAAAAGGCAAGGAATCAGAGACTGAGAATGTAACATTTAAACAGGTAAGTGAAATTTATTTCAGGTAACAGAGCCCTTATTAACATCATATTGTTTTAATGACAGAGCTAACAAGACTTTATGAATTTCACAGTGTCAAGAGTTATTCCAAATTGGATCGATTAATTTTCTGAAGAGTAGTACATGCTTTAAGATAAGCCCCATTCTCTGCCTCTACAACAGTTACTGTAAATGGTATATTATATGCCCACAATGTTGAATTATTTTGTTGAAACCATTTTTCTTCTCTCTGTCTTGGTGGCATTGTTTTTTGAAGTACCGACTCCAACATTGATACGTGCCTTTCTTCTCTCACATGCAAACCATCCACAAAGTTTGGTCAAGAAATCATGCAGAAAATATTTATCTTCCTAGAGTCTCTATGATACTGGCCTCTGACATTTTAACCCCAAAACCAATAGGTGTCTTTTTTATCTCCTGTGCCAACTGAAGCATGCCATTTCCAAAATTTGGTCAAGGTATCTGAAACACAAATTCTCCTTCATTCAGTCTCCCTATGAACATGACTTTTTTTCCTTTTGAGCCTGAAATGCGTAGGTTTCTTCCTTGCAACAAGCTATTTACAAAGTTTAATAATGGTAGATGGTGGGGAAATTTTTTGCAATTAAAAAAACCCATATAAAATGATATAAATTAATACAAGTATAAACACTCTTATCGATAATGATGGAAAAGAATGTATTGGACAGAAGGATATGTTAGAAGTACAAATTTAAACTAGCATGAAATGTTTAATCACTTTGATAAATTATTACAGTATAATATATTAATGACTTGTTAACATTATTACCAAATAACTCAATAATATCATTGCCAAATTCACCTGATATTATAAATGAACCTTATACTTGTTTCATGTACAAATGGAATGTATCACCTGATAGAATCAAAACGAGTCATGTTCGTCATCAGGAAGGTCAGTTAAAATGACACATTTAAAAGCTTGTAAGAATGCCCCTAAAATGTCTTGCATATGAAAATTGTTTGAAAAGACAGTAAATGGAAAAAAAGCCTTATTCCACATACCCAGACTTAAAATATTTTCACAGATTTGGATGTACGTTTTTGATTATATATGGTGTTCTTGAAAATGAAGTTTGGAAGAACATTTCTCTATTTTTGGCAGAACTTTTGAGGAAAATGGTTGGCAAATAATTATTCTGTGAATTATAATTGATACTTTTTGGCACAATAATATCCTAAAGGTTGGAGGTACATACATGATGATAATGATGGTACAAAAAGTTAGAGATGATGATAATGATGGTACAAGTTAGGATTCACTCATTTTATTCATACTGCATACTGTAATGGGAAATTCTTATCTCAATAAAAAATACAATATATGCCACAAAAACAAACTGTTTCAAGTATATAGGTATCATAAAAGCTGTAAAAGAATATATGAAAAAACATTTATAATCCCAAATGTAAATATTTGTAACAGATCCATTTGTCCACCGAATATTAAACATCTTAGAAAATATGATAAAGGTAGCCGATATTTTTATAAAAGTATTCTCAATTAAGTACAAAATAAAATAACCCAACACTGTATCAAATAAATGGAGTCATACAATCAGAGAAGAATATTTTCTCTAATCTACTCAGTCACAAAAAATTCAAAACTTCAATGGTTCCAGTTCTGGCCAATTCACAGAACTTTGGCAACCAAAATTAACCCCGTTCAGCATTGCAAATGATATCTGCACCTGTTGTTCTGTAAAACTTCATGTTAGAATCTCAAAATATAGCTAAAATTACCTAACTTGTTTGGTGCATAAATTATTTCAATAGAATCTTTATCAACATATAGAGCAATACCACTCATTCAATACATGCCAAAAAGGAATGGTCTGTGTACATGTAATGTTGGTCCTGGAGAAGAATACATGTTATACAGAACTGAATGGTTATGGAAGTTATCACATGCCCCATATAAACAGACATCATCTACTTCATCTAGTTTTCATTAAACTATTTTAAATTTCTACTTATGTCTGTTTATGAATTGTTTTGTCTCACAGGTAGATGATGTTTATTTACCTGTGGCATGTGACAGGCCCCATTATAACTCAATCCTACATAAAAATAATTTTCATTCAAAACTCCAGAACCAACATGGTGGATTACATGTACGGACTCTTTGAACTAATTGGATTTAAAATACCACATAAATATCTCAGTTCCTTTAGGGTGAAAAATATTTTACTGGCAGTAGCATTTATAAGCAACTAATTCTCTGTTTAGCTTAATTGCAAATTATCACATTGCTACTGCTCAATACCGGTATATTTAACCACTGCTATATTAGCAACTCAGTGTTAGCAATGGACAGCTCATTATTATTCAACCAGGATCAGTGCTAATTAGAGGTAGCCAATAAAATATGGAGGACATTCATTGGTGTTGTGCTTAACTTTATACACAAAATTTATAGCTTTTCGGAAAGTTGGAGGGACCTACAAATGGAGCACAACAGAGGGGTTTAATATTCATAACTTACCAGTGTCTTTCAAGAATTTCAAAATGAAAATGCCACACTTTGTTAGAGTACATAAGGTTTCTTTCAGGCAAATTAGATACAAACTTATTTTGACAAATGTGATGGACAGCTCACTCAGAATATGGGAGGGACCCTATATAGCTTTAAAGGAGCCCAGAGCATCAGACTATCACATGGTTTGTATTTTAAATATTTTGTACGGTTAAGTATCATGTATTCTCAACAACTGACATATATTCAAGCATCTTTGTAAGTCATGAAAGAAAAGTAATGAGAACTTTTAAATAATAGAAATATGCCAAGTGTTACATTTTTTATCATTCTTTCTTATCTCTTTGTCCCTCTCCCCTTACTCTCAAAATTTCTTCATATGTTGTATGCTGTGTGTCATTATGTACTGAATACAATGTGTACTTATGTATTGTATACTATGTGTACTTATGTATTGTATACTATGTGTACTTATGTATTGTATACCCAGTATTATGTGTATTTGTGTATTGTTTGTTAAGTCTATGGAACTATTTTTTCAGATTCTTATGTGTTTGCCAAGCTTGTAGGTTTAGAGATAATATACAAAATTGTATAGTGAATCACCTGATAGCAGAAGTGCTTATTTAGTGGTGATAGTGCAGTTGTTGTTGTTGTTGTTGTTGTTGTTTTTGTAGGGTTTAATGCCATTTTTCCGCACAAGATAGTCTATACATGGTGGCCAGTGTAACTGGTGGAGGAAGAACCCTGTAAAAGCCCGGGAAGAACACCAACCCAAAAGAAGCTACTTGCAAGCTTTCTCACATACCCTTTTTAGTGATGGTTTAGAATTTGTGTAATGGTATACATGCTAACCCTGACAAGTATAGGCATAATTATTGCTAACATAAATGACAAAAAAAGTAATCTGAGAATAAAAAGTGTCATCTAAATATTATATGCCATAATCACAGAACACAAGATGAAAAATTACATTTATTTTTGTTACTAATCTGTATCTACTGCTGTTAAAATTTTTGTCACAAATGGGCAAAATTCATGTGGATTAGTACCAGAATACAAACAGAAAACAGTCTGATATATTATTCATAAAGAACACTCACTTGATCTAGTCTACATGTCTAACTTTCAATGAATGATCATAAAGTCCACAAATTCTGCAATGAGCAGGACAATGTGCTTAATCCGAGTGCTGTCTTACATCAATCTCATATTCTTCTTTGCAAATTTGTAAATGCTACCTTTTCTGATCTGACATGTTTTGAAGTTTAAAAATTCTCTCTGTTCTAACATTTTTCAGTCATATTACGGCCATGATAAGACCTGTTTCACTTAACATCTGACACCATTTATTATAAAAAGTATAGACTGGTTCACTATCTAAATATATTATCAATACATGTGAGGCCAAGCTTCAAACTGAAGAAACCTATTTTGGGGGAAATAAGTCCTATACAGTTGCTATAAATAGAAAATAAGGAAAGCACATTTAGGTCTAGGATGGACAAATGTACTCTAAGATGTATGCTATTCTTATGTAGCAATATTCCTTGTTTTAAAGGATATTCTCAAATATATTAAAGAGATTATAATAAAAATGACAAACACAACATATTATTGCTTTATTTTTATTTTACTTTTTAATGTACCAAAAACAAGCATAACCATATACAGGTGAGCATGAGACTTAATTAGGTGAAAAATGATCACGCCAAATGTGTAACGGTTGGAATGTATGCAATGGTAAGACTATCATGGAATAAATCATATATTGTATATTTGTTTAATTTCTAGGGTATTATTTTATGGGTTTTGATAAACTGATATATTTGTTGGTCCTTTAATTCATGGTTTGTATCAACCATAAAACCCACAAAACTGAGTATCTCAGGGATGGTAAATTTATAACATGTCACAAAAATAAGTACCCCAGGAATAGTCAATTCAAAGTATTTTACTGTCATGAATTTAATCTTGAAAAAGACTGCTGTGACATTTGTTTAAATTTCTAGCAAAGAAAATTAATAGATAATGACCTACCTTTTAATACATCATATAAAACTATGTGTCAATTACACACTTGTAAGATGCATTTAAGCATTGGTCTAGTGTTAAGAAGGTACGGTATGAGAAAGTCTTATATGAAATATAGGAAAATTTTAAAAAGTGGAATTAGGCAGGTGTCCAGGGGTGAGACCATGGTGGAGGTGGGAGTCCTAGGGGATCTTCAGAATGAATTCTAATGCTTATAACGTCCAAAATCCAGCTTTTCCTGAGACTTAATTTACATTTCCACTTCTTGCTTTATAATATTATAAGATCATTGCTAAAAATTCATCTAACATTCCTAGCAATATTAACATTTCAAATATAGTCACCAAGACAACATAGTTGATATTTTGAGTCATACCCAGTAACTGCAACTCTTTGCTCTAACTAGTTCCATCTAAATTTATTTTTACATCCTTTTTATTTTTTTCAATCAAAGATTTTCCTTGCTGTCAAGTGTCTTAAGCAATCTGTAATCAAGACACAATCTACTCTTAAGCACCAGTTTTGCAATTGCTGTCATCTGAAGTAGATTTAACGGTTGATTCCATTGGACAATTTGGGAACACTATCCATTCAAACTAACACTCTAATTAAAAGGTAAATTTAATCAGACTATTCTGAGTGTTTGATCTAATTTTAAAAATGTTACAATTTTCACTACAAACATTGTCAACTGGCACAAAAGAAGAGAAATACCAGCACATGTTTCTTTGAAAACATTATATTTGCATTTACCTATAAACAGAAACATAAGAAACAAATTGTATTACCTGGATGAAAGTAGTTTTAATGGATACTTAACCATGGGTGTACAATAGATAATCATCATGTACGTTTCCTAACTGGCAGTGAAAATAAAACACTGATGGATGTTCTCAAGGCTGCATGTACTGTTGTCAATCCTGTTTATTTTTTTAGTGCCCTTGGAGCTAATGCAAGGTCTGGGAAAATGTAGTCTGATTGAATAAATCATTTTAACTTCTCAAAATTGATTCTTTGTAATCACAAACTTTACAACTGTGTAATTAACAGAATATTCACAACTCCAAACTATATATTTAAAGAAAACATATTTTCCTTGAAACTTTAAAAATTTAAAATTACATAAACAATTCTTTTAACCACAAAGCAAATATGTTAATGTTCTTTCCAGTGCAATCTCCTGAAGTCTTGTTATCCTGTTATCTTCAAAGTAAATGAAATTGCAAGGTTGTGAATTTCTTTTCTTGTAAATTTTCATTGCAGGTTTCCTGCATGTCAAATTCTTTGAGTTCTGTGAAATTTCCAAGATACTTAAGAGAGCTACTGCTATGTGAATCATGGGACCTGAAACCAAGTGAATATAAGACCACAGGATTCAAACTACCTGTAGTTTCTCAATACAATCTCACAATTATAGCAGGATTTACAATACATCTTAGTGCAAATGACTTCATTAACAGAATTTTTTTTTGTGACAAAGACCACCCAGTTGTACTGACTTGGATGAAATTCCAGGCTTGCTATTGCCACAGAAATGGAAGATTGCCATTTCTGGCTATACAAAGATATTGCTCACTTCAGGAAAGGAAAGACTGGATTCTGCATCATGCAAGCTACACTGTTTCCAAAGGCAGATTGCAATATCTGCTCCAAAATATTTTAGCTTCAAACTTTAAATTACAGTTTCAAAATGAAGTGTGTACCATTCTAATAGGGATAACAATCTGTCAGAAACATATATGTATACATGAATCAACAGCAAAGACTGTACTTCAGGTGATGGGTCTTGGACATAATGTTCATAAACAAAAATTAGAGAAGCCATCTATCATTGAGAAATCAAAAAAGACCTCATTGTTGATTGCATATGTTGGACATAGTAACCGTAGACATAGAAAAGACAACCAGTATACTCTTTCATGCCCAAGTCATAATTTACTAAAGTGCTTATCATTAGTGACAAAGAAAATCAACATAAAAACATGTGACATATACAAACAACCAGTTTTATCAGTGAATAAAACAATAATGTGCCAGATATATACAAGCCCAGCTCTATATTTTGCACAAAGGGATTCATTAGTACTTGTACATTCCACATTTGTGTTTGTCAGGTGCATTTATTTGAAATCAAAAAGTAAAAATGAATTGCTTCCAAGTATATATGAAAGTGAAAGATCAAAACTTGTAACTCTGACAAATAACTTTATTTGCATCAAATTACCATTCATATTCATCTTCCATTTTTTGGAAAACATATCTATAAATTTCATTTGGAAACTGAATACTTCAAAACTTTCCACCTCATACACAACCTTGCCATTCACTGCTCTTCAGTCCATTGAATCCTTATGCCTGAAATTGTCTGGAACATTTTGCAGTTCAAAAAGGACTATTGGTTTGCCAGCACTATTCTCAAGTTTTCACTGCAAGAAATTACTGACTGAAAGAAAAAGAAATAATAATCTGGTCCTCAGTTATGTAACAGAAACAAATGGAATTAAAAAATTACCAAATTTGCTTACATATCATCAAAATATTGCTCAAACATCTTTTGCTGAAGACACTGAGAAATGTTTGAATCTAATTCAAAATTGCTTTATTATATTACTGAATATTATTTTGTTGCTCTCTTTAACTTTTTATTCTACAGATCTGGGGGGGTTGTTTGGCTTCAAAAACCTCAGTTACTTCAAAATTCTCCTAATTTTTGGATTAGTTTTAACTTGTGAAGCATCTTCAACACACTCACACATTAATACAAGTTATCTATTCGCACATCAATCAGTTCTTCCAAAATCTACTTCTTTTCAAAATGTTATTTACTCTTCAATGCAACAAGATGATATATTTTCCAAGTTCCCACTATTCATTTCTTCTGCTTCAGTGACTTATAATATAACCTCAAATAACCCAACAAAAAGTTCTGATATGGAATCCAATGAAGTTCTGAGGCACTCTGGTTCATTAACCGCTGATAAACTAAAAAACTCAGATATGGCATTTACTGTCATTGTTACAAATTATGGTACTGCATACACTGATGTACAAACAAACTCTGGTGTAGAACCCACTGACACAGTAAAAACTTCAAGTACTGTATCCATCAATGCACTGACAAACTCCGATGTAGTACCCATTTACACACTAAAAAGCTCTAGTACTGTATCCATCAATGCACTAACAAGCTCTGGTATAGAACCCACTGAAACAATGAAAAACTCTAGCACTGTATCCAACAATGCACTGACAAACTCTGGTATAGAACCATGTGACAAAGTGAAAGGCTCTAGTATATTATCCATCAATGTACTGACAAGCTCTGACATAGAACCCTTGGCCAATAACATACTGACAATTTCTAGCACGTCATCAACTGATCTGCAGATATGCTCAAGCATGGTATCAATTAACCCATTGGCTAGTGACAGTATGGCATCAACTGCCCTGTTGACAAAAACTGGTAGGGCATCAAATGCCCTGCTAAAAAGCTCTTGTATCACTTCAACTGACTTGCTGGCAACTTTTAGTATGGAATCACTGACTGACAGGCTGACAAAATTTACATTAGGATCAACTGACCAGTTGACAAGCTCAAGTTTAGCATCAATTGACCTGCTGATAAAATCTAATTTGGGATCAACTGACCAGCTGACAAGCTCAAGTATGGTATCATTTGACGTATTGACAAGTTCTAGCATGGCATCAGTTGAGCTGCTGAAAAATTCGAGAAATGTATTCCCTGACCAGATGATTAAGAGATTAACTAAACTGCTGACAAGTTTTAGCATGGCATCAACTGAGCTGTTGACAAGCTATAGTAAGGAAATAACTGACCCTTTGACAAGCTCTAGAATGGGATCAACAGATCTATTGATAAGCTCTGGCATGATATCAACTGACCTGCTGGCAAGGTCAAGTATGGCATCAGATGATCTACTGACAAACTCTAGTATGGCATCAAATGACCTGCTGACAAGTTCTAGCATGACATCAACTGACCTGCTGACAAGTTCTAGTATGACATCAACTTACCTGCTGACAAGCTCTAGTATGACATCAAGTGACCTACTGACAGCCTTTAGTAAGGCATTGCCAGACCTGCTGACAAGCTCTATTATGGCATTAACAGTCCTACTGAAAAGTTCTAGTATGGCATCAACAGACCTCTCGACAAGCTCTAGTATAGCATCAAGTGACCTGGTGACGAGCTCTAGTATAACATCAACAGTCCTGTTGACAAGCCATGGTATGGCATCAACTGATTTATGTACAAACTATATTATGGTACATCCTAATCTTAGTGTAATATTCACCAATATAATAACAGGAAAACTGTATGCTGACCTTTGTTCAAGCTCAATAAAACTATCTTGGGATATACTGAAGGGTTCCAATACAGAATTCACTGACCAAATGACAATGTCTACAAAGGTATCCACTGACTGGTTGATCAGCTCTAACATGTTATCTCCTGATTTACTGACAAAATCCAGCAAAGTATCAACTTATCTCATGGAGAGGCCCAATACAGTGTCCAGAACCCAACAGACAAACTTTAATATGGTATTCACTGAGCAACAAATAAGTTCAAGTTTGTTAATTTATGACCCAATTATACAGTCCAGAAAGGTATTCATTGACAATTTAACTCAGTCTAGTACAATATCGATTAATAAATTAACAAGATCTAAAGAAGTATCCACTAATCTGGTAACACATGCTACTACTGAACTTACTGATCAAATAACAAGCTCTAGAATGGTATTTGGTGACCCACTGACAAGTTCTTTTAAAATACCAATCAATTTACTGAGAACCTCTGACAAAATATACTCTGACCATTTGACAAGATCTGGTTTGGTATCCATTGATCTTGTGACAGGTTTGTATGCAGTGTTCAATAAACTACTGGCAATCAGTATTGAGACATCCTCTGAACCATTTACAAGCTCAAGCAAGGTATTCACTGATAATATTAAAAGCTTTTATACAGCATCCACTTACAATCTATTAAAGTCTGACATAGACTCCACAGAAATACTTTTGAGTATCTCACCTGCTAATATTCTGTCAAGTTCCTTTATCATACCAAGTGACCCACTTAGTAAATCTCACACAGCATACATTGATCCATCAACATGGTATGATGTGACATCTGAGATTTTTGAGACTGGCTTCAATGTGGTATTCACTGATCCATTGACAAAGTCTAAAATGTCTACTGACCTCCTGATAAGTTCCAGCAGAGTTTCTGCTGGCCTAATGACAAGTCTTGCAACATTTATTGACACCCTGACAAGTCCTACTGCATCCACTTACTTCTTGACAAGTTCTTACAAATCCACTTACCTCCTGACACATTATACTAAATCCACAGACAAAATGACAAGTTCCAGTTTAGGATCTACTGACCTCTCGACAAGCCCTATTACATACACTGACCTCCTGACAAGTCATACTACATCCACTGACCTCCTGACTAATTCTAATAGTTCCAGTGTAGTATCTGCTGGCCTTCTGATGATTTCTTCTATGCCTACTAACCTCCAGACAAAGTTTACTACATCCACTGACCTCCAGACAAAGTTTACTACATCCACTGACCTCCAGACAAAGTTTACTACATCCACTGACCTCCAGACAAAGTTTACTACATCCACTGACCTCCAGACAAAGTTTACTACATACATTTACCCAGTGAGTAGTATCAGGGTATTGCATGCTCACCTTTTAACAACTTTTTCTGCATCAGATGTCCTGACAAAGCCTACAACATCTACTGACCTCCAGACAAGTACTGCCACAACTTTTGACCTTCTCACAAGTCCTAAAATATCCACTGACCTCCATACAAGTTCTAGTATAGTATCTGCTGACTTGACAAGTCTTACTACATCCACTGACCACACTAGAAGTCCTATTACATTCACTGACCTCCTGATACATTCTACAACATCCACTAACATACTAACAACTTCTAGTTTAGTGATGCCGGGCCTTCTAACAATTTCTTCCACATCCACTGACCTCCTCACAAGTTCTACTTCACCCAGCAAACTCATTACAAAAACATATGTTGAATCCAATGAACTCCTGACTAGTTCTATTACATCCACTGACCTCGAAATAAATTCTGGTTTAATGTCAACTAATCTCTGGACAAGCAGTAGGTTAATATTAATGAATCAACTGGTGGGGTCTAGCAAAGCATACCCCATCCTCATGACAAGCTTTAGTGAGATATTTACTGATGTCTTTATAAGATTTAGTATCATATCCACTGACCAACTAACACGCTATAGAATGACTGGAGAACTAATGAAATATTCCAATGCAATATTCACTGATAAGCTGACAAACTCTATCATGTTATCCTCTGACATTGAGACTAGACCTAGTATAGCATCTACTGATCATTGGAAAAACTCAAGGGAAATATTCACTTATTCACAAACAACTTCCAGTACACTATCCAGTAAGGAACTGACAAGGGAAATATCAATTTACTCACAAACAACTTCCAGTACACTATCCAATGACCAAGTGACAAGGGAAATATCCAGTACACTATCTAATGACCAACTGACAAGGGAAATATCCAGTACACTATCCGATGACCAACTGACAAGGAAAAAATCCATTTACTCACAAACAACTTCCAGTACACTATTCAATGACAAACTGACAAGGGAAATATCCAGTACACTATCTGATGACCAAATGACAATATCCAGTACACTATCCAACGACCGACTGACAAGGGTAATATCCAGTACACTATCCAACGACCAGCTTACAAAGGTAATATCTAGTACACTATCCAATGACCAACTGACAAGGGTAATATCCAGTACACAATCATATGACCAAGTGACAAGGGTAATATCTAGCACACAATCATATGACCAATTGACAGGGGTAATATCCAGTACACTATCCAATGACCAAGTGACAAGGGTAATATCCAGCACACAATCATATGATCAACTGATAAGGGTAATATCAAGTACACTATCCAATGACCAACTTACAAGTGAAATATCTAGTACACTATCCAAAGACCAACTGACAACCTTAGGTACTTTAATGGAGCTGCTTGATAGCTCTAGTATGGTTTCCACTGAAGCTCTGGTGAGTTATGAATTGGTAAGCATTGATAAAGTATCCAGTTCTAGTGATTTATGGATAAGCCTTGATAAAGTATCCATATCTAGTGATTCATGGATAAACCTTGATAAAGTATCCAGATCTAGTGATTCATGGATAAATCTTGATAAAATATCCATTAGTAGTGATTCATGGATAAGCCTTGATAAAGTATCCATATCTAGTGATTCATGGATAAGCCTTGATAAAGTATCCATATCTAGTGATTCATGGATAAGCCTTGATGAAGTATCAATATCTAGTGATTCATGGATAAGCCTTGATAAAGTATCCATATCTAGTGATTCATGGATAAGCCTTGATAAAGTATCCATTAGTAGTGATTCATGGATAAGCCTTGATAAAGTATCCATATCTAGTGATTCATGGATAAGCTTTGATAAAGTATCCATATCTAGTGATTCATGGATAAGCCTTGATAAAGTATCCATATCTAGTGATTCATGGATAAGCCTTGACAAAGTATCGATTTCCTCACAGACAAAATCTGAATTAGCATCATCTTACATAAAAATAAATTACAATACGGCACACACTGACCCCATGACAAGCTCTGTGTACCAACTCATAAGCTCTAATGCAGTGTTCATAAATTTTCTCACAAACTTTGGTACTGTATCTACTGACCTTTTGAATAGTGCCAGCACATTATCCACTGTCATACACACAAGTCCTAGTATGCTATTAATAGACAAACTGACAAGAACCGTGTTTTCTACTGACTTATTGACTGGTCCTGTTACTATAACCACTGACTCTGTAACAAGTTCTGGTATTACATCTGTAACATCAATGGTGGGTTTTGCTATAGCACCTACAGACCAATGGACTAATTTCAGTATGGAATCCTCTGACCGGAAAAGTTCTGACATTGTATCTACTGGCTTAATAACTAATTCCATTCTATCAACTGACCTAGTTTCAAGTAATTATATATCATCGGACAATCCGAAAAACTTGTTTAATGTATCAGTTGAACCAAGAAAAAGTTATTTTATGGAATTCACTGATCATCTTACAAGCTCCAGTGTTCAATTCAGTTACTCACTGATTAGCTCTGGTATGGTACATCTATCTACTGATTTACAGGCAAGTTTTAGTATTGCATCCATTGACTTACAAACAATCTTTAGTATGATATCCACTGATCTTTTGACAAGATCTAATATGGTATACTCTAACTTGCTAAGTACCAATGATAATACTTCTACTAATTCATCTGCACCCTCTAATTCATTATCAAAAGACCTGAAAGTTTCTGAGCTACTGACAAGGTCTATTACAATACCTTCCAACATTTTTGCAAGTTCTAATTCTGTATCCATTAACCTGACAACAAGACCAAGTATCAGATCAACTGACTCACTGGTGAGGTCTACCTCTGACTTTCTTATGAGTTCCAAGGCAGTATCCACTGACATGCTTAAACATTCTAGTACTGTATCCTTTGGCCTTTTGACAAGGTCCAGTACTATTGCCACTGACTTTCCAAGAAGCCCGGGAACAGCATCCATTCACTTACTGACAAGTTTTAGTAGAATATTGATTGACATACAGACAACTTCTAGTACATTATTCTCTGATCAACTGACAAGCTACAATACATTATCCACAGATTTACAGACTTTTCACAGAATAGTAACCACTGGATCATCATTATACCCTGTAAAAGCCTCAACTAAAATAATGAAATCATACAACATGGATCCACATGAAGTTTTTATGGACAAAAAAGGTTCTGAGATGATTGTAAATGCAAATTCTGATTACACATTGCCACCTTTTCATGTAATAAATACAACATCAGATTCTGAAATCACTGCTTCTACAACTTCTGAAAGTGCCAATACATCAGTTTCTGAAGTCACTGAGATAAAAAGTTTTCAGGTTTCAAATAAATCAAATTCTGATATTACTGTTGCACTCATTTCTAATGTTACTGATGCAATCAGTTTAATGACAAAAATTGCAGCAAGTTCTGTAAATAAAGCCATATCAAGTACTGAAATAACTGAGACATCAGGTTCAGAAATTATTGTTACAGCAAGTATTAGTGGAAGTGCTGCAAAGACTTCAAAAATTGGATCTTCAACAAATTCAAAAATCACTTTAATATCAAATCTTGAGATTGTTGTGCTATCAAGTTTCGTTGCAACAGTAAATCATGAGGTCAGTCGCATATCAGATATCAATATCCCTCATACAGTCTTACAAAAGTACAAGACCAAAGGTGAACAAAGTTTAGAAATTACTGCCTTAAGCAATACAATTAACAGACATTTATCAAGCTCTGAGGTCATTTTAACAACAGGTCTTGAGAAAACTTATAGACCAAGTACTGAAATTATAGATACACCATTTTTGAGACCAAGTACTGAAATTATAGCTACACCAACATTTTATAGACCAAATACTGAAATTACAGCTACACCAACATTTTATAGACCAAGTACTGTAATTACAGCTACACCATTTTATAGACCAAGTACTGTGATTACAGCTACACTACTTTATAGACCAAATACTGAAATTCTAGCTACACCAACATTTTATAGACCAAGTACTGTAATTACAGCTACACCATTTTATAGGCCAAGTACTGAAATTACAGCTACACCAACATTTTATAGACCAAGTACTGAAATTCTAGCTACACCATTTTATAGACCAAGTACTGAAATTATAGCTTCACCAACATTTTATAGACCAAGTACTAAAATTTTAGCTACACCAACATTTTATAGACCAAGTACTGTAATTACAGCTACACCATCATTTTATAGACCAAATACTGAAATTACAGCTACACCAACACTTTATATCACTGGTTTATCTCAGTCAGAGTTTCTTATATTCTCGGCATCTGAGTTGTCTGGCAAACAAAGTTTTGGAAACACTGATGTGCTTAGTACTGAAATAAATGTAAAATCAAGTTTTTCAAATGATGAACTACCAAATTTGCTATTTACTCCCTCATCATATTCAAGGTTAACTGTTACACCTAGCAGTGATAACAGCTCTATGACAAGTTCAAATGTAATGAGTTTGGAAACTACTGAAATAGCAAACAATAAAATCAGTGTTACACAAAATTTTGAGTCCACTGATACACAGAGTTCAACATCCAGAATCCTACAATATTCTGACATAATTTTCACTGTTGCATCAAGGTCTTTTAAAACAGTTAAAAAAAATTTTGATCCTGAACCTGACCTAAGTTTTGAAACAATAAAATCACCAAATTCCACATTTGTTGATATACTAAGTAAAATTATTACTCTGACATCATATGAAACAAATGCAGATGCAACAAGTTCAACGATCCATTTTCAACTAAATTCTAACATAACAATAATATCAAATCTTAAAATTACTCATACATTGAGTTTAGAGCTCAATTTCACACCAAGTTCAGAGACAGCAGATATTTTAGGTTCTAGCAGTACAGTTATGCAGAATTTGAACAATTTTGTTGCATCAAATTATCCAATGAGTGTTAAAACAATTTCTGAAATCAGTGTTGCATCTGATTTTGAAAACAATTTAACTTCTGAGATCAATGTTACACCAAGCTCTGTGATAAGAATCAAACCAAGTTCTGAGATTGGTGTTACACAAAGACCTGAGATTATTACATCTAATCCAGAGATTACTGATATGCAAAGTGCTATGATAACTAATTCAACAATTTGTGAAACAACAGTCATACCAGATTCAGAGATCTTTTTCCCAAAAAGGGTTTGGATCACAGATGCACTACATTCTGAAATTAGTATCACAACAAATGTCAAAAAAGCTGTTGCATCATATTCTGGACCCTCAGACAAATTAAGTTCAGAAATCTTTATGATAACAAGTTCTGAGTTTATCAGTGCAAGTTCTGAGGCTTATGACAAAAGTTCCTGGATAAATTCTACATTAACTTTTACTAACCATGTAAAACCAATCTCTACAATGGATCTGCATGCCTCTGAAATCATTTTAGTATCAACTGTAGATATTAATAATGTAACAAATTCTGAAAAAATGAACAATGAGATCAAAATGAACTCTCTAATAACACCCATTACAAAAACAATGTTTGAGATTTCATCAACTTTATGGATAGCAGAATCAAACTTGCAGACAAAAGCATCAAAATCTGAGATAACACCATCAGAATCTGTGATAACACAATCACAGCATAATGGTATGACAAATTCAAAATCTCAAATGGCATCAAATACTGGGAGAGTGTTTTCAAACTCTGAGATTTCAACACATTTGGAGATAACAGCAAGCTTTAAAATTAGTTCAGATTTGGAAATAACATCAATAAGGTCACAGAAGAGATCAAGTTCTGAGATACAACCAAGTTTTACAATATTTTCAAATTCTGAAATAATATTAAGTCCCAAGATCACATCATTAGACTCTGAGATATCACCATGCCTTCAAATAACAATGACTCCTGAGATGACATCAAGCACTGCAATCACATCATTTAATTTTATGGTAACATCTGTAAGCCCTGAGAAGACATTTTATTCACAGGTGATACCAACGCTTAACAAAAAATTATTTTTTTCTGAGGTAACAGCTGCAAGTACTGACACCTCCTTGAATTCCCAAGTAATGTCAAGCTCTACAATTAAATTAATAATTTCTGAACTAACTTCCACACATCCCAGAATAACAGCTGCTTCTAAGACTGAAGCAAAACCTGTAATAAAATCAATGAGCCCAATTTATGAGACGTCACTGATTTTTAATGTGAAACAGAGTTCTCATTTACTGTTAAACTCAGACATTTCATCATTAAATTCTGATATACCATCAACGAGCCTTGTTAGTTTATTATTAAATTCTGACATATCATCAAGAAGCCCTGACATAACATTGAGATCTGAGGTAATATCTAGTGCAGAAATCAAATCTTTAGCTGAGATTGAAATATTACAACCTTTAACAAAAGCCTCATGGATTAGTGACACATTATCTTCTAAAATAACATCTTCCACATCTATAATGGTATTAACTTATGGAACAACATCAATTATTGAAATTTCACAATTACTCTCCAGGAAAACATCTTCGAACTCTAACCTGATATCATTCAATTTCAAGATGACATCAAATTCTGAGATGATATCATTCATACCTAATATAATCTCAAGTCCAATATCCAACTCTCAGATGATATTCCTACCCAAGGAGACTTTAAGTGTAGGTTTAAGTCCTGAGATGACATTAGTCATACCTGAGATGACTTCAAGTTCAAAAATGATATTGAGTTCTGCAGTAACATCAGACTCTGCAATTACGTCAATACAATCATCCTTATCAGAGAAAACATTACATTCTGAGATTAAATCAAACTTTGATGTAATACCATGGATTTCTGAAACAACAACATTAAGCCATGACAAAACATCTACAAGTCCTTTCATAACATCAAATTCTGAGATAAAAGCAAGCTTTGATAGCACATTAATTATTTCAGAAATATTCACTTCTGAAAAGACATTAAATTCTGAGATAATGACGAGCTATGAGATTACTTCATTAGTTTCCATGATAAGATCATCAAGCCTAGAGCTAATATCAAGTTCTAAGATACAGGCAAGTTCTGAGATAAAATCAGTACCTCTTGGAATTACACCATCTAGCTCTGACACAACAATGTTAAGTTTTGCAGTAACACCAAAATCAGAGATAAATGCATCAGTAACATCACAGAGTGATGAAATGACATCAAGTTCTGGTTTATTGTCAAACTCTAACATTTTATCCAACTCTGAGACAACAGACCCTTACAAAATATCAACTTATGATGCAACATCACACTCTAAGATTACTTCAATAATTTATGAAACAAACACAATGAACCCTGGATCAACACCTAATTCTGATGCACAATCAAGATTTCTGATTACTTCAGCCATTTTTGAGATGAAAACATCAAGTTCCTGGATAACATCTTTGGATGCAATATCAAGCTCTGAGAAGCCATTATCGATATCTGGGATGACATCAATATCTTGGACAAGATCAAGAGTGAATATGCTACCATCAATATCTAAGATAACACTATCAGATTCTTGGGTTACATCAAGAGTGGACATAAGACCATTAAGTTCTAGGATCACATCAAGAGTAGATATAAGACCATCAAGCTATTGGGTCAAATCAAGAGTGGATATTTTATCATCAAGTTCTGAGACAAAATCACCAGATTCTAGGATAATAACAGTGGTGGATATTTTACCATCAAAATCTGATATAATAATAGGTTTGGGGGTAACATCAGGAGTGGAAGTTTTACTATCAAGTTCTGATATAACATCAGGTTCTGGGATAACATCAAGAGTAGAGGTTTTACCATCAAGTCCTGGGATGATGTTAAGTACATCATTCGGTATAATGGGGTCAGTATCAACATCAGTCACTATACCCATGACCACAGCACAACAAAAAGTCACAGATATTCTATTACTTAAGGTCAAGGTGAAGAAGGATGTGGACATTTTTGGAGACAAATTCATTAAAGATGCTGTGAGAGGTAAGTGGGAGAATCTCTTGCATTTGATCAACTTTATCAGTTTTCATATTAATTAGTTCATAATCCCATATTTATGAATTAAATAATTTGAGCTAATAATTTTAGATAAATTCAAAACTGCACAACAAACTAAATCCATATTCAAATATATGAAAATCATTATGTTAGTAGTTGTTTATTTTGAATTTTCGGTTTGCTTAAGATTTGCACTTTCAAGGACTGAATTATTGATCAAAATCCAATATCTACAACATACAATACCTGGCCAAAAGTGAGATCCAACTTAAATCCTTCCACATTTAACAGATTTCTAGAGACATCTCTCTCTCTCTCTCTCTCTCTCTCTCTCTCTATGTATATATATATATATATATATATATATATATATATATATATATAATTACAAATATACACCAAACAGAATGGAAAGTACTATTCCAGGATTCTACACGAGACTGCTTGATGATACTACGCAGAATTAATATTTAATACAAATAACACTATCGTACAGGTTAGAGAATTTTAATTCATACTCTACAGAGATTCGAACCTAGGTCCATGGGAAACAGTACCTATTGCTTTGCCTGCATGCACCAGTCCATAATACACCAAACAGAACAGAAAGTGCTATCCCTATCATGCTGTTTACCCGCAGACCTAGGTTTGAATCTCCATAGAGTATGAATTAAAATTCTCTAACCTGTATGATAGTATTATTTGTATTAAATATTAATTCTGCCTAGTATTATCAAGCATTCTCCTGTAGAATTCAGGGATAGCACTTTCTGTTCTGCTTCCTGTATATTTGTAATTCTTTATAATTAGTTCTGTATACCTTGATTTCTGTTGGGGGAATCTGGAATGACTGTGTAGTCAGATAAGAATTAATTGCTAGGTTGACATGTGAGTGTGGCTGCTGTGCACAAATGCATATACTACTGATTTTGTGCCATCACTTTTTGGTGATGTGTGCTTAGTCATAATGATATATGGACTGGTGTGTGCAGGCAGGCAATTGGTGCTGTTGACCTGCAGACCTGGGTTTGAATCTCCATAGAATACAATTAAAAATTCTCTAACCTATATGATAGCATTATTTATATTATATATACATACATACACACACATACACATACTGAAGAATTGATAAACTGTCTGAATTTACGTGAAATGATATATCAAAATTAAAATAACCAGCATCTTCAATGGCTAATCATACAATATTCTTTTTGATATAATTTCATAGATACATAAATTAGATACAAATCTGTATTGAGTTCATAAATTATATATTATGGTTCATAATGATTCCTGTGGCAATTATGTTTCTCAATATTTTGTAATCCACATTTTATATTTGTTTCTTTAGTGCACTTCATAATTATCTCCTGATATTTGTTTTTTAATTTATTGTTCCCCATACCATCTAAATTTACTCAATAATAAATATTTTTTAAATATTTTACTTATTCAAAATACATTAGGACAACTACTACTAACTTGTAAATCCAGCCCTCCCAAATACTACTTTTAGTTAAAGGGAGCTAAAAGTTGTCTGCCAACCTATGTGGTGGTCAGGCAGAGTAATTTCCACTTAGGTTTAAGAATTGGCAGCAAAGTCTAAGAACCTCTCATTTACTACTTCCGCTTGTGCAAAACAGTACACTCTCTCTCAAGAGAAACCCCACAAGCCAGTTTCAATTTGGAAGCATACCATTCTCAGTTGGAGGAGTCCTTGCACCTCAAAGGAAAGTATGCTCCATCTCTATTTCAAACTTTTCTCTCTTCATTAAGCCGATAAAGTTCTACCTTTCAATTTGCTAATAATTTGCTTTCATTGTCGCCTTTGCATATCCCAGAGCACTTCACCACTTGCATGGGTAGCCGATATGTCTTCACAGAATAGGTTCAGGCTGCAATAATTTTATGAATGCAAGTTTTTGGATGCCTCTTAGAACCCCATTATATCTGTATAACTCCTTCATTTCTGGTACATACATGTGAGTGTTCTTCACCAAGGCATTCATAGCACAGTGCTTCCAAGAATTATTTGTATAGGCTGTCATTGAGCCTTCCTATAGATATTATTATCATTATCTTGTAAATTATGTTATACCTAGACACTTTTAACCTTTATTAACTTGTTTACTATCACTAATTTATTCACGATGCTTCAGTGATTCTACCTGCACATGCCATCCTTGACCTTTCCAATAGGTAGTATGGGCATTAAATTCGGCTATCACCTTTTTAAAGGTAACTGTCATTTGGTTCAGCTCTGTACCCTCTCGATATCCAAACAAGACAGGTACAGGCATATAACCTTATAATTTATTGTCATTATAGATATACTTCATTGTTTATTAGACTGCCTGTCATCAATTGTCAGGCCAACTTGAAGTTCTAGTTATGCACCGACATTGAGCACAAAACCAAAGGTGCAGGGCCCCACATTTTTATATGCTCTGCTCCTTTATCTGATGGGTTAGAACCATGGGAAAAGCAAAAATACATGCAGTGAAGGACAATGTCATCAGTCTGCATGCTGACCTTTCCCAGTGCAAGATTTTCTGGCAGATAAAGGAGATAAATCAACTCTTCACCCTTCAGCCATAAAGTGCTAGAAATTTACACGATCAGAGACTGTTCTTGCCCCCAAGTCACCACCACCAGACTCAGCATGGCAACTGCTATCAGCCTTTCCTTCTCAGGCTTCAACTCCATTTCTATTTCGGAACAGCACGGGAAAGAGCTAAACAAACAGCCATCCATTCCCTCTCACTCATCAGATTACAGACAGGTTACACTGATCACAGACAGGTTATGTTGATCAAACATCCTGTAATCCATCCCAACATTACGATTCAGACAACATCCCCACAATGCAGATGGCCTATTTCCATTACGACTGGCCTAGATGATATATTAGGGATCATGAGGGACCAAAGCAACCAATATTACAGGCTCAATCACAAAACAGCCTGACCCCCACTAGAACTAGATGCATGCAGACATGTACAGGGACCATTATAACTCATATGCCACCTCTGTACACTCTACTTACATGGCGCCATGATTAGTCCCTTATGCTTAAACAGATGATGCTTCACAAATCACACTCTACTGTGAGAAGAGACTCCTTACTCAGTGACCATCTCAAAGTGACAGTTTCTAGTTCGGTGCTTCATGAGTGCAGACCTCATCACTCTTCACCTGCTAAGTCCCAGGCATCATGGGAGTCCTCATCTTCACCTCATGCCACCAAGGATGATGATACTTGTTCTCAAGGGATGTCATCAGTTCTAGACTATAAGATGTCATGGGAAGATTCAGCCTTCTGGACCTCCACTAAGGATGTTTTCTGCTTTTACATCCTGGAGTTCTGCCATCCTTCTCCCACACCAGCAGCTATCTAGACCAGAGTTCCAGATTTGTTGGTCTTGTCACAAAGAAGTAGGAACCCAACTTCAAGTTACCTCCACAGTTGGGGAGGGTTACAGACATTCTAAACTGTTTTCACTGTCAATTACAGGATTCTACCATAAACTGACTTTTCTTCTCACAAAAGCGCCTCTCCTCTAACTTCTGTCGACAGTTGTTACTTTGCCATTTGCTGAACTGTCATTTGGAAACCCCAGCAGTCGACCATGATATCTCCGCTTTGGGATGACCAAGTCATGCTCCATGCATATGGACTGGACAGCCTTTTGTGACACTCAGCAGTTAATGCACAATATCGTAGCCATGAGTTCTCTGTTGAACTTCGTCTCTATGGATTTCTTCCAACAAGCGGAACATATCTTCACCCACTCCCAATACTATAGGGCATGCATGGGAGTCAGCCTCATGAACATGCCTGTGTTCTAAATAGGGCCACCCAACATACCTTGGCCAATGCCATAACTGCAGCTACCAATGTACAATTGGTGGAACATGTCTCAGCGCCCTCTACATCCTCTTTCCTGAAGGACCACCATAAGGCCAAGCTGATAGCACAACCTTTATCCTCCAGCTTTCTGTTTAACGACCAGATTGAAGAAGTCCACAAACAAGCCTCAAAGGAGACCAATTTCCCTCCCCCGCAGCCACAGTGTCATAATACAGGGATATTGCAGGGAATCAAGAACTGGACCCAAGAGCCACACATAGGACACAAACCTCTGGAATATTGTCCTTCCAAAGCTAAACACAGTGAAAGCCACAGTCCTTGCAAACCAAAGCGAATAAAACACAGAGAGGATCCTATCATTCATTCCAATGTTTCACCTCCTGACAGCCTTCTTCCCTCAAAAAATGAAGTCCTCTCCAATCCACCCTTTCCACACATCCCTGTCAGAGGAAGTCTTCAATTCTTTGCTGTCAAATTGGCCAAGATTTGCCATGATGATCCATGAACTTGACAATTGGTTTCTGAGGGACTCTGCATCACTTTACACACTCTGCCTCTTCTGTCCAGAGTCCCAACATTTACAAATGTCCCATCAGACTCATTCAAAGTCACCACCTTGCAGTGGGAAATAAATGATCTTCTCCAGTAAAGGGTAGTAAAAGTAAAACTCATTCAAAACACATCTTCTCTGGGGTTTTATTCCAGACTTTTCTTGGTCCTAAAGGAAACTGGCACTCTGTGTCTAGTCATTGACCTCAGCACCCTCAATCACTTCATTCACACCCCTTGGTTTGCAATTGAAACACCATGGCACATTCTGAATGCAGTCCAGGAGGGAGATTTCACTATCAATATAAACTTAAAAGACGCTTACCTTCAGGTCCCTATTCATCAAGCTTCCTGGAAGTTCCTGCAGTTTACCTACAATGACATCATATGCCAGTTCAGGGCACTCCCATTTGGACTAAACATCAGCCAATGGGTCTTCACTTTTCTCATGAACCAAGCCATGGCACAGATCTAGATTATTTCTACAGCGGTAAGATCAAATTAACTGGGCAATATCCTGCAAAAACATCAGGTGAGTTCTATTTTAAATCGTGACATGATAACCCTTACCAGCCTGGGATTTCTTGTCAACAAGGACAAATCCAACCTAGTACTTTCTCAAACATTTGTTCACCTAGATATAGAGTACAATACACTGGCAAACAAAGTTTGTCTCCCTCAGGCTTGGGCATTGAAAATCCACACCATGGTGTCTTCTTTACTTAAGAGGAAAACTCTATCCATGTGGGAATTTCTTTGCCTACTGGGCTTGTTCAAGGGGCCAGTGGACCTCCTCATCCTAGGTCACCTTTTTATGTGCCCATTGCCCACTGGACCAACCCCTCACCATCTGCACACTACTGAGGCATCATCTGCAGAACTGGAGCAACCTAACTTGGCTCACAGCGGGTATACCGCTGCAGGTTCAACTGCCTGAGATTACAATTTGTACTGATGCAAGTATGGAAGGCTGGGGAGCCCACAAGCTTTCAGGAAGCCAGTGGTGCATGGTCTCCCTTTGGAATGCCAACTGCATATCAATGTTCTGGAGATGAACTTCATTGTGAAAGCCTTTCACTGGTGGCAGGAATGTTTAAATGGCAAGAGAGTCCTCATTCTGTCTGACAACTCTACAGTAGTGACTTATCTCAAATGACAAAGAGAAACCTTGGCATCATGGTGTTGGGCTTTCTAAAGTGGTGTTGTCAACAACAAATCCACATACATGTTTGCCATATCCCAAGATACCTAAACATACTGGCTGATTCTTTGTCTTGGAAAAATCAACTAATACAGAGGGAATAGTCTCTCCATCCCTCGGTTTTCACTCAGATATGTACCTGATGGGACTGACCATTGGTGGACCTGTTTGCAAAAAAATACCAGACTCCCAGCCTTTGTCTCTCCAGCCCCAGACCCAAAAGCTTGGGCAGTCAATGCTCTAACACCTGAACACATACACCTACCTTCCAACACCTCTGATTCCAAAAGTGGTACAGAAAGCAAGAGAATCAGCTTGCAAGGTTCTCTGTGTTCTTTTTGGGAAACATGAACCTGACACAGAAATGTAAGGAAAATTCATTCACAAAATCCTGAGAAGGAATGAGATCTGATTTATCTAGGTTGTGAATAAATCTTCAGTCACTACAGGGCAACAGTGGGTCATATGATGTAATAGGGACTGTATGCTGCTGTTGTGCAGCAGCTAGTCATTAAAGTACAAGATGATCTGAATCCTCAGATACCTCATTTGCGCAGCTACTACTCCCATAAATCTGTTAAAGACCATGGGCACTGAGGCAAGATTGAATGGAAATAACTTAAGGTATTGCAATTTAAATTCCAAATAATCCTAGAATTTTTAAAATGAGTCCTAAGGAATAAAGTTACAAATAAACTTGAGTAGTATTTCAAATAATTTCCAAAGCTTAAGGTGGTAATGTGCCTGTAGTGGCCTGTGCTAATGTGTGTGAGTGTGATTTTGATTTTTAATGTAGCTTTAAAAAATTTTCAGTCATATTGCTATGATATCTGCAGTGTGGCAGTTTATAGTGATGTCTAGCACTGGGGCATCATGCTGCAGATGTATAGCAACATGTCCCACCCAGTCACATTATTCTGACACCAGGCCGACCAGTCCTAACAATAACCTCATAATGCTGAAAGTCTAGTGAGGCAGCTGTTAGTACCATTTTTATAAGTCTTTGGTATGACTCATCTGGGGTTCAAACCCGCGGCCTCCTGCATCTGAGGTGGATGCTCTAACCACTAGGCCACTGGAGCGGTCTACTGTACTAATGTACCAAGGCCTGAATTTTAATGATGTGCCAACAGTCTTTTTGATGAATCACAATAATACAATCCAAGAAGTCCTTGTCTGAATTCACAATAATTCCAAGTTAATGTTTCTGTCCAAGATTAGTATTATAAATAAGCACTTTGTATTTCCAGTGAATAAATAATTCAAATAAATAAGTTCCAGCCCAAATCAACTACTGAACACAACAAATGATTCTGCCTCAAGATATTACAGCATAAATAAATAATTTTTCCAGTAAATGATATAATAAAAAAAGACACAATGAATAACCCAGATGAGGGCCAAAAGTTAACTTCTAGAACAATTTAAGTAATAATTAGAAGTTTTGTTACTATAATTATACTAAAGAAAATGATAAACATGAGAAACGTGATAAGCATAATATCCTTGACACAGACTAAGATAATAATATTTAACCTACACTCAACAAAGAAATACAAACTATGTATTAGTTTCTTTACAGAATAAAAAAAAAATGATTCTGGACAGATAGACAATGAACATGATTTTGGACAAGGTTAGCTACAAGATACAATTTACATAACCCACATCATATAATGAATAAAAATACTAGCTAACAATACAAATTAAAATATACATACCCACATTGGCCAAGCCTGAGACTCAAAACCATGTGGGAAGAGGAACTAATGGAAGACAATGGGTGTCCTTATGACAGGAGAGAGTTCTGTGAATCACAGATGTAAACTCTCCATCAATTAGGAAAAGGAAACACCAATCTTCTGTGACACTTCATCAGGCCTCTGAAGTTGGCCAATCAAGCACCTACTTGTATTAAAGAGGGGTGAATTGAATAAGAGGTAGAAGTCTTCACTGCTTTGCCCTTGCCTCTCCAGTTCCTCAGTCACAAGTACAATTGATGTGTAGTGGGTTTATAGGAGAGTTGACTACCTTGCTGTTGTGGCTGCATATCCTTCTTTGGAGCTGGTCTGCTTCATGGTTTGTTTACAGGCCAGTTTCAATGGGTCAATAACTGACACATAAGTCCTTTACCTATGTTGGTGGTCTTTAAAATCCTGAGATTCCATAGCAGGGATACGACTGCCAAATAGTCTCAGATTCCAGGAGTGCACCCCTAAGAAGGATCGAATTTGACATCTCTGCAGAGGTGGAGGTGCTTTGCCAACAATACCAGCTTTGTAGACAATGACATCTTGACCTGATGTCTTGCTACAGCCTCTAATAACCATTGAGCAGATATTGATTCTTCCTTTAGAAGAATGCAGTTGTTGCGAATAGGTCAGTGTGTGATGCTAAAGTCACTAAAGAAGAACCCAGGAAAACCTGAAAAGAACAACGTAAGATTGGTAGGTCCTTTCCCATAATGAAGGAGGGTTTACACCTGTTATTCACAGAACTAACTCCTCTCTAAGATGTCATCCAAAACTAAGAATGGGGTTGTGCTAATGCACATGGACAAATAACAGCAAGTCAGATTGGGTAAAAGCAACATGTTCTAAGAATTTCTAGAACAAGAGGATGGTGCAGCACAGATAATGTTTTTCCATTACAGAAAGTGTAAGTTAAACAATAGTGACAGGTAAAGCATCACTGATATTAAAATGTTCAAATTCAGTCATCAAGATTTGTTTAATTTTCTCTTTCAATATTCATGAAGAGTTCAATTATATGAAGTCAGTTAGTGTCAAGTTCTATGCAAAAATAACTGGCAGACGTAACCTTTTTCCCACTAGTACAGTCAGCTGCTTGGCCCTAGCACTAAGCAGTACAGGTCATCTCAAAAGGTACTCCCTAGTATAAAACTGGCAACAGCAAATAGATATATATTTGACAATGTTTGCTTCCTTTTGGACAAAGGGTTTGATTTGGCATAAAAATTTCTGAATGCCTTCCTCTTAACTACACTTAATGATCAGAGTTCACATGTATACATGATGGCTAGCTTTTCAACACACTGCTGCCACTTGACTATTGGCCTTGTGGATATCACTGCTGGCTTGCATGCAATAAGTGGCTGTTGAGTGGGTACTTTTTGGCAAGATACCATGTGCTTGCTTTTAAGAGACTTGTCTATATGTTTTAAGTGGTTGGTCATTATATCATTATGGCCTCCAGTGTAGAAAATCTCTACAGAATGTTACATTTAGCTTTCTGTTTGCCACCAGCATCAACAGTTATGAAATACATCCAAAATGGAATCAGTTTGATATGCTTATTTTCATCCATTTTGAATAAGACTGGAATATAAAGTTACATCATTTTGTATTCTGCGATATTTATTGTTTAAACAGACAGGTAAGTTATGTAAACCTTTATAAGGCTAAAATGAAATGATCTCATTTACACCTGTAAACATAATAGAGTTATTTGCAACATGATTATATAAAATGCAAACTAATAAGCAGATCAAAGAAATATGAGAATGCTAAATTCACTATATTGATGAAAATTAAATAATGTTAAAATACATAAATATCTTAACAATGTAACTACAGTTTTGCCTTCATGGAATGAGTTGTAGTTTTCAATTTCATTGATATAAAAAAAACAACAACAAACATCCTTAATCTGTTCCTTACATTTCAGGATTAATGGAGTGCTTCAAAGAAGGAAGATCTCAGACACCACAAAACAGGAAACAAAGGGGGATAACCATGTGGCAAAGAAAGAATCTTCATGAACTGAGAGAAATGTTACCTGGAAATATAGAAGTCAAGGTATTATTTCAAATAAAACGATTTTTTGACCACAAAATTTTAGCAAATATTAGGAAAAAATAAATGTTGAAAAAGAATTCATTTTAATAGCAAGATAAAAAGGGTACTGTCAACGAAATGAGCAAATCATGAAAATCTTTGTCACAAATATGCTGAGTTAATGAAGTTACAAAACTGAAATGATACTAAAATATCATTATTTACAGTTTGACATTCATATTATTATCATAATTATTCAATCTTTTTAATGTTATGGACAGTCTTTTTCATGATATTGTAAAACAGTGATGTTTAACAACACTACAAATATTTTGCATGCTAGATGTCTTACCTGGATTTCTGTACACTGTACACTGATATTTGATTTGACTGGTGTATAATGGCACATCAACACATGAAAGATTATTCAGTGCTCAGGCAAAAGCACTAACAAGCCTTGCCAAGAGATACACAACAGCAGCCAACCTGGGCTGATCTGGACAGGATTTGAACCTGCAGTCCATAAATTGTCAGCCAGGCATGCCAAACACTCAGCCTTCACAGCTCACTATACTTTAATATTGGTCAGAATGTTTCTTCTCTATTTCACATCATAAAGCTATAAAAAAAATGAGCCTAACACAACAAAAATTCCAAAAATGCTATGTCATCTGTTCCATTGTGGCATAATTTAAAACCTTGCAAAATAAATAGTGCCAGAAAAGTATGTCACTGTGACCTACTTTTGCCTATGGTGTATAGTACCTTCCAAGAGGGGCCCCAAGTGACCAAGTGGTCTAAAGCACTCACCATTAAGGATCACTGCCCTCTCACCTCTGTCGGCGTGGGTTTGAGTCTCTGATCTGGCCAATGCAGGTATGTGAGAAAGCTTGCCAGTAGCTTCTTGTGGGTAGGTGGTTCTTTCCGGGGTTTTCCCTGGTTCTTCCTCCACCATTAATACTGGCTGCCATGTATAGCCTATCTTGTGCTGAAAAATGGCATTAAATCCTACAACAACAACAACAACCTTCTAAGATGAATAAACAAGGACTTACTGAATGCAATAAACACAATGTATATCTGAAATGTAAAAAGATCAGTGACTTACTTATGCTGTTAGTGAGTAGAACCCTCTGAGATGAATACATCCATCAAGTTTCATAACTTTACATACAACGGTGTCTAAGAAACTGAGCAAAATGCAAAAATAAAACACTGACGCTCATGCCAAACGCAAGTCAGAGAAGCAATCCCTATATCTCGACTATTATTTGCAGGTGAGATAAAACTTTATCTCTTAATATGAAAAAATGTCCACATACTAGAAAAATAATATCTGTATTCTGACTTGATGTTAAAAATATGCATATATTCCTCGAAAATGTATTAGCAGGTTGTCAGATAATGCAAATATTAACCAAAGTATCCCAATCTGACATTGTGATTGGCAACTCTATCATAATTAATACCTTGGCAATTAATATGAAGTCATACAAACATTACAAACTACTGCTTTTAGTAAAGGGTGCATTGCAAAGTGGCCTGCTTTCAACAGTTTGTAACCTCACAAAGAATGTAATGGAAAGTAGAAGTCTAAATATGAAACTCATCTCAGATCTCATCTACATAAAGTTGCACACCTAATCCAAGGTGAAGTTGTGATGCAGAAACAAAACTCCATGGCAAGTAATGTGCCATTAATAACATAAACTCTAGCTGATATCCAACAATCCTCAGTAAAAGTAGGCTGACAAAGTTAAGAGAGTAAGCAATCAATGGACTTGAAACGTTAATTATGTGGAATGCTGGAAATCATTTTCAAGATCTCATTGATATACAGCTGCATAACAAATCTGGTTGAAAATTCTTAGTAAAGTTATTTTGCAGAAACAAATGTTACAGTGATTGCTTGTTTTTAAAAGGCACTTCAACACATTATTGGCTATATCATGCCAAGAAAATGGGAGTTAAGTGCCTTTTCCAAGGACACATGAAGACAGCTAACCCAGAACTGTGAGTCCAATGCTCTACCAACTCGGCTAATTCATAACTCTTGTAAATGATGTCATGGAATGCTGGAATTTGAACTCATTTAGATTATCATCAGTATAATGCTACATGCCAAACTTGATTGAAATCCACCAATTCTTGGTAATGTGGAAATTAAAGGTAGGAGTCAGGACAATCAGGGGTTGTAACTTCTCTAATTTATCTCTTAAAAAGCTGAAAATTAAACTAATTTAAAGTTCCATTGGTATACAGATGAAAACCAAATTTTTAGCTGATATGCAATAATTGACAATATAGTCATCTTGCAGACACCATATTTACAGACCGACAAATGAACAGACAACATGATTGCAATAGGGCTGTTCTGACTACTTTGAATAGGGCCCTAGTGTCTTGTCTCATTAACTTCACTACCATGTGAAAACTTTATCATATGTCATACAACATTTTAAATGCCTCTCCAAACTTATCAGATATTTTTTATTGGAAATAGTTTGCATTACAAATGTACTCAGATCTGACAACAACTCTATTATATTATAAATAGTTATATAAAGAAAACAGAATCCTCCAGAAATGCTGTAAAAATACATAATTTGCACTGCAGATTCATATATGTCACTGCCAGATGGAAGTCATTCACATGCTGTACTTTTGCAACAAGTTACGATTTCCATGTAAACTTTATTGCATGTATTCTGTACTTAAATTTGTGAAAATAATTTCTGAAATGTAACAGTACATTTTTGTTTATGTACTTTCTTCGGCTCAAGTCCCTGTTGACAGAAACATTGATTTACCCATGTCTGAAAACAGGATCACCAGATCAGTGTAAACCTGTACATAAATGAGACTGGACAGTAATTACATGCTGGTAATCACATGTAGAAGTATATTTTTGTTCAAGATAACTGATGTCTCTCGAGATAAAAAGACCTTAGAAACAGTCAGTTTACAATTCTACGTCAAAGAGAATGGAGCTGTAGTACCAGTCAAGGAGGCAGAAGCTGTGTACGGACAACTCACAATACAGGAAACCAGTGCA